>JAYDZE010569525.1:0-12000 GCA_034509125.1 Monilaria moniliformis
TGTGCTTTGTCAAGGATCAGGTATCCAAGGACATCATTCTCAAGGGCACTCTTGATCAAGGGCTGTACCGTTTTCTTTTTCCTAAACCTCCCAAAAAGCATTGCAAGATCTCAGCTGGTGACAGTGTTTACTCTTTCCCTAAAAGACACAATAGCTTGCCTATTGTTTGTTCAGCCTCTCTAGGCAGCAGTTCTGTTTCTATTCCTAGTCATAGTGTAGTAACATCTAGTATTGAGTTGTGGCATAAAAGACTTGGCTATCCGGCCTTTGATGTAGTAGAGAGAGCTCTTGTCAGTTGTAATATTCCTTTTAATTTTAAGAAAACAAGTCTTCTTTGTCATCCTTATTGCATTGCAAAATCTCATAAACTTCCTTACTCTCTCTCTCACACTCAATACACTACACCTCTACAACTTGTTCACAGTGATCTCTGGGGTCCTTCACCTGTCCATTCTAGAAATGGTTATATATGTGACTTTCATTGATCAGTATAGCAGACACACTTGGCTCTACTTATTGAAAACTAAAGGGGAAGTCTGCAATGTTTTTAAACACTTCAAGTCTATGGCTGAGAATCTATTGAATGTCAAACTGAAAATGTTGCAATCGGATTGGGGAGGTGAGTATCAGGCTTTAACCAGCTTTATGCAAGAACAAGGTATTCAACATAGGATATCATGTCCTTACACACCTCAACAAAATGGTTTGGCTGAGAGAAAGCACAGACATGTGGTTGAAATGGGTCTGGCCTTGCTTGCTCAAGCCAACTTGCCCTCAAAGTTTTGGGATGATGCCTTTTCCACTGCTGTTTTCCTGATAAACCGTACTCCCACCAAACTTTTGAATCATCAGTCTCCTTTTGAAAAGTTTTTCAATTGCAAACCTGACTACACCCAACTTAAGGTCTTTGACTGTCTCTGCTATCTCCACATTTGGCCATACAACACCAACAAGTTGCAATTCAGATCCTCTGCAGCAACCTTCATTGGGTACAATCTTGCTCATAAAGGGCACAAGGTTCTCCTTCCTCAAGGTAAGGTTATTGTGACTAGAGATGTTATATTTGATGAGAACTCCTTCCCATTCCACACAACTTCTGTGTCTGCTACACCTGTAACCATTCCACATATTCCACATGTATCCCCAGCCCCTCTTCATCACATTCCAATGACCAAACCTCCTTGCACAAACAGCCATTCACATTCTGTTCCCTGTTCCCTTGTGCACAATTCATCATCTCCTGCCATTCATAATCCTTCCCTGTCACCATCTCCCTTTTCACTTTCAGATACTGCCTCATCTTCTGGCTCAACTCCCACTGAAATACCCTATTCTTCTCCTTCTCCTTTACCTGTTGAGCCTCCTCTCTCCACTCATCCCATGATTACTCAAGCTAAAGATGGAATTTTCAAACCTAAAGTTTTCACTACCATCACTTCTGATCATTTAGTTCCTAAATCTGCTCATGATGCTTTGCTCATCCCAGTTTGGAAACAAGCCATGCTTGCTGAATACCTTGCTTTGCTCAAGAACAAAACTTGGGTTCTCACTTCCATTCCTCCAGGCAAAAACCTTTTGGGATGCACTGGGTTTTCAGGATCAAGAAACATGCTGCAGGTCCCATTGATAGACATAAAGCTAGACTTGTAGCACAAGGATTTTCTCAACAGCCAGGCTTTGACTTCACTGAGACTTTTAGTCCAGTGGTTAAGCCAACCACCATTCGAATTATTCTCAGTATTGCTGTGTCTTCAGGCTGGCTGTGTCTTCAGGCTGGCTAATCACACACCTTGATGTTAATAATGCTTTCTTGCATGGTGACTTACAGGAAGACATATACATGAAACAACCACCTGGTTTTGAGCAAGGTTCTTCTAATCTTGTGTGCAAGCTAAATAAAGCCATATATGGGCTAAAGCAGACATCCCTCTCCTGGTTTCTGACCATTCAATCAGTCTTTATTTCCCTTGGATTTCATCAATCAAAAGCTGATGCCTCCATTTTCTTCCGCCACACCAACACAGATGTCATCTACATACTCATTTATGTTGATGACATGCTGATCACAGGCTCCAATAACTCTTGCATCCAGCAGATTATTTCGCAGCTTCACCAACATTTCTCACTTAAAGATTTAGCGGAAGTGCGACACTTTCTTGGGATTGAGGTTGTCAAAACGAAGCAGGGTATTCACCTAAGCCAAGCTGCCTACATCAAGGATCTCCTGACTAAAGTAAGTATGTCTGATGCTAAAGGTTGTCCGACTCCTATGATATCTAATTTGCAGCTGTGTAAAAGTGACGGCAATCCTATGCTCGACGGTAAATTATATAGAAGCACTGTTGGGGCCTTACAATATGCAACAATTACTCGGCTGGAAATTAGCTTCTGTGTGAATAAGGTTAGTTAGTTTATGGCCTCGCCCCTTGACTCTCATTGGAAAGCCGTGAAGAGGATCTTGCGGTATCTTGCTGGATCGATAGATTATGGGCTTCACATTCGACAATCCAACTTTATTGTGACGGCATTCTCCGATTCAGACTGGGCAGCCGATTTAGATGACCGAAAGTCAGTGACTGGATATTGCGCCTATCGGGGAACGAACCTAATTTCATGGAGCTCGAAGAAACAGTCAGTGGTGGCTAGGTCCAACAATGAGGCAGGATATCGAAGTCTAGCCCAAGCAGCTTCCGAAGTATCTTGGATCAGTTCACTTTTAACTGAGATCAAAATGAAACCGAAAACTCCCCTGGTAATCTGGGTAGATAATCTCAGCGCCATTGCTTTGGCCTCTAACCCCATTCTTCATGCAAGAACAAAACATATTGAACTTGACGTTCATTTTGTCCGCGACAAAGTGTCGGCCAAAGAAATTGATCTCCGCCATGTACCATCTTCAGATCAGGTAGCGGATATTCTTACAAAGCCTTTGAGTCAACAATTCTTCGCGAGGTTGCGAAACAAACTTGGAGTATCTTCGCTATCCTCTCTCGAATCGAGGGGAAATGTTGAACGTGGAATAAATTCCAGCACACTGACAAACAAGAGCTCGTCTTATTCTATAATTCCCAGCTGGAAAGATATAGTGACACGTGGAATACAAGCTGGAGGATCAAGTCAAAGATAGGAGCAAGTTGTCCGACTCTTGTGTTGCTGCTTTCAGTTTTGCTATCTTGTCTGTTAGTTATTTTGTTTTGTTGTCAAGCTAGGGTTTAGTGTAGGGTTCTAGATCCTTCATGTCTTGCATATAAATGCATGTAAGCTCGCTTTAAATGCTTGAGCTGTTTTATCAATCTCAATACAATGAATGTAGTTACTTTGAGCTCAATGTTTGTGTTACTTTCTTTCTCGTTTTTATTGTTTTCCTTTAAATTCTACCAAACAAACAGGCCCAAAAAATTATGTGAAGGATTCCTATTCCAAAAAAGGAAAAAGAAATAAAAATAAAAAAATTATATACGGATCAATTTGTCTATTGAAGAGCGACCCGGATCTGAAATAACCCACCCGAATCCACGTCAATATAAACCGGTATTTCTTGCAAATATCTATTTAAGCCCACATATTTAAATAAAATAATACACTGTAATAATAAATTTCGCCTCCGACTTAACCACCGCCGTTCCCGATTGCAGCTCCCCGGCTTCTCCCATCCTCCGTGGCACCCGGCTTCCGCCATTGCAAAAACAAAAGCAGCCGCAGTCTCTATTCACTTCCACCGCGGCGCGGTTTCATTCAAACTCGTCCATTAGGTTTGTGTGACTTTTCGGCCCCTTTTATGTTATGATGGGAGAACATTTTCCTGCCATTTATATTGCATGATGCTATCCGATAATTCAGTTTTGATCGATTATTGGAGTTTTGTGTTTCATTTCCAATTTGGGATTAGGGTTTAATATGTAGGCGGCGAAACGACAGTGCTATCTCATCAAGTTATTGGGCGCTATCACTTTTGATTGGTTGTTTGGGTCTTTGGGATTCATTATTTGAGGAATTTTCGTCTAATTATTTCGAATTTTGTGTTTGATTGAGGAATTTTCATTTAATTATTTCGAATTTTGTGTTTGATACAAAACTATTCCATTGCTGAGATATCTTCAGTTGGGGGATTTTTTATGAGAGAAAGGCCAATATCGCTTCTTTTTTAACTTTTTATCCCGTTTATAATTTGAGCGTATTAATATATTAACTATGTACTCTGTTGATTTCTATCCAATTTTGCAGTTGACCATTATTGGGCAACATGGATGTTGAAGTCGACCATTATGCTGTTCTAGGACTGCCTTCAGGTGAGGAAGGTGCCCAACTCCCGGACCAGGAGATTAACAAGGCTTATCGGTCAAAGGCGAGGGAGTTACATCCAGACAAAAGACCCGACGACCCTAACGCACATGCTAATTTTCTAAAGCTTCAAAACTCTTATCAAGTTCTCAAGGATGAAAAGGCTAGGAAGTTGTTTGATGATCTACTTAAGATTAAAAGGGCGAAGGTTCAGCGCCAAGGACAGCAAGATTCCAAGCGCCGGAAGATGATGTCAGATCTTGAAGAAAGAGAGCGGTCTGCTTTTGCTGTTGACCCCACTGTGAAAGCTCGAGAAGAGGAAGAGAGAATATCTCGGCAGCTGAAGCAGGAGATTTCTAGAATCATTGCTATGCATTCCAACAAAAAGCCAGCTGCTGCAGCACCTTCCAAGCAAGATGCAACCACAAGGGCAGCAGATGGTGGAGGTGGAGGTGATGGGTTGGACAAGGCAAAGGTTCTCAAAGTTTCATGGGAGAAGACTGGTGAAGGTTACACAGCTCAGAGACTCCGTGAGATTTTTTGGGAATTTGGTTCTGTAGAAGATGTAGTCATCAAAAGTACCAAGAAGAAAGGTTCAGCTCTTGTAGTAATGGAATCAGAGGATGCTGCCATTGCTGCAACTGGGAATGTTTTGGCTGATCTCTCAAATCCTCTCCTTGTTGTGCCTCTTCAACCTGCCTCGTCACCCGCTGTTTTTAGTGCTGAGAAAAATGAGCCCGAAGGCCCTAAATTGGGCAATCTTGTTGGTGCTGGGTATCAGGACTATGAAAATTCAGTGCTGGAAAAAATGAAAAGGGTTAGTTTTGGAAATCCCCTCTCGTTTGTTTGTTTTTCATATCAATTGGATATTCTAGTGTAATATTGGAAATTTTATCATATGATCTAATAGCTTATTATCTTTCTGTGTATGGCAGGCTGCGCAGAAGCAAAAATGACCTGGTGAAAAGATCTTGGAGGTGTAAGAAGAAGAAGTTGGTACATTGTGTGCCATTGAGAGATTGCATTATTTTGTTTCACACAGAAGGTAGCTACATAGCCTACATTAATACCGTACCAAAATCTTTTGAGCCTTGGGATTTCTCCTTCTACTGTGCTAAAAGGCTTGGAAGCTCTCTTCTTAAACTGAAAACAACCTAGTGTAATGTAATTATATGCTAAGATGTGATAATTCAAAGGTGCCGTGTTTCTATTCTGATTTGATGTTCTGAAAATGGGTGTAATTTTATGGTAAAACGCCAAAATTCTATGGTAGTTTTTGTGTATAGTTTCCATTCTGACTTAATTCTTTTTTAACATGTATGTGTTATTGGATGATAATCATGGTATTTATCCAAATCTGATGTTGAGCAATTTCTGCGTGTGGCTTGTTGCTCTTCACAGTTTGGTTTGGGAATATCTCCAAAAGTTTCTTTGATTCAAAATCAGGTGGAATGGAAACATGACATGCTATTAAATTCATATAAAATAATTAATTAATTCATTAAATAAGGATGATGTGAAAATAAAGATAAAGGTACAGGGACTTATAAAATAAAAAAATTGGTAAAATAAAATATAAAAGCATAGGGACCTAAGTACGTATTTTGTCATCTCAAAAAATAAATTGTTAATATTAAACAGCGTAGACAAAGATACACCTTGCCCGTCATAACTAATTAAATTCACGCTGCGTCATCCAATTCCATAAAACTAATCATTTCTCTATTAGGAGGAAGGAATTAGTTCATAATTTCCCAATCATCAATCACCTTTAGCTTCTTAATTATTTGATTTGTGGAATTGTCACATACTCAAAATGTTTCTTTTATTCTTCTATTCCGGTCATTATCCTCACTCATGTAAGACTTGAGATTTGGATTCGACTCCATTGAAGATATTACAAATAAATGGATTCTCTCTTTTCAATGAATCTCTTCAAAATAATACTCTCTCCGTCCGCCATAAAATGTCCCATTTGCCAAAAATGGACGTTCACAATAAAATGTCTCATTTCACTTTTACTATTTTTGGTAAATGAGTCTCATACTCCACTAACTCATTACACTCACATTCCATTATAAAACTAATATATAAAAGTGGGACCTATATTCCATTAACTTTTTCCATCCACTTTCATTCATATTTATTAACAAAGTCAAACAATTTCTTAAAACTCACGCCAATCCAAATGGGACATTATATCATGAACGGAGGGAGTATTAATTTACCAATAAGGAATAATCTGTAATAGCAATATAATTTAGAACACCCTACCATTCTGTCCAAGAAAACAAGAAGCAATTAACAAATAACAATTGCTTACTAAAACTATAGTTACATGAATTTTCCATAATATTCACTAAACATATAAATACGCAATTAGTCAAAATAAAATGTGACTCCACACATGCAAGTTATACGCGCTAAATGTATATTAATTTCCACCAATAAGCTTAAACGATTGAGTTGCACTAAGTTAGAGCTCTTCAGGTATACTCTGAAGAACCGGCCTCCACGAACCGGACCGGGTTCTAGCCTTCCCTTGGCCGGCAGCTCTCAGAATCTGCCTCCGCCGCATAAAATTGAGCCGCTGCTCCAACGACATCGCCGCCGCTGTAGACGGTGGTCCTCGCCGAACGAAGCTGGTCCGTCCTTCTCTAATCGCCTCCAGCACTTGGTTCAAGTCTTCCTTCTTCACCACAATTTTCATGACCTTCGGCCCCTCCGCCGCCTCTTCGCTGGTGAGCTTCGCGATCGCCTCCAGAATGTTGGCGGCCGCTGCCGCCTTCTGATTTTTGGCTACTTTCATGTTTCTAGACTCTCTTCTCTGCCAGAACTTGTAATCCGCCATTTTCAATTAACTTAAAAAACGGTGAGCTAATTCTCTTTGACTTGTTTGGTTTCTTGCTGAGAGCTTCATGCATGGAAATGCCAAGTATTAATAGTGAATTAAATGGGAATAAATTAGTTTGCTTTCAAGTTTTAGGTATGAGTGCAAGCTGACATTTCTTATTTATTTATTTATTTATTTATTTATATTATACTATGAATATATGATAGTTTGACTTTTAGATGAAGTATTATATTTTGTTCACCTTCATCTAATAAAAAGTAAAAACCTTCTCTTAGGGCGGGATTTAGATAAGATAACTGAATCTTGTGATTTTATATTTTACATTTTTTATATTGTAAACCTTAATACAATTTCATATACTTCATTTTCATTTTCTTTTTTATGAGATCGAATGCAAAGAATTAGTAATTCGATATGAGTCCAAGCTAGAGAATTCCATATTACAAAATTACAATTTGACGTACGAGATTTCATGTCAAACTGATCTTATGTTTCACCAATTAATGCATGCCGCGTGAAATGAGCCATGGAATCGATTTTGTGGATCTCTTCACATGTTACATCTAACCATATATATTTTATTTTATTATCATAAGGGTAAAAACTTGTGCACATTTTTCGAATGTACCGTGTATCTAATTTAATTAAAGTTCATCAACTCCAAATATGATTTGTTGATCTACTATTAGGATTTATTAATTCTGAATTAAAACTTTACTGGAGCGAATGCACTAGAGTGTGCCTCATGGATCTAAATAGGGATGAGAAAATATACCAAAATACTGGTATATCGTATTCACTGTATCAAAAAATATCGAAAATATCAAAATTTCGGTTTGCCGTAATTTTTGGTACGGTATGATACCAATATAATACCAAAAGGTTTCGGTATGGTAACGATATGATTTTTTGTATACCCCAATATCGATATACACAAATAATACAATATATACCTAATTTTCATACCATACAATCATATATATATATATATATATATTATAAAAGTGAAAATATGATAAATATTTGAAAAAAGAATATGTTCAGTTTTTGATTTTTTCGGCATGAGACAATATTTTGGTATAACGGTATTTCGGTATGTCGTACCAAAATCCAGTATATCGTATACGGCATTCCAAAATACTGTACGGTATTGGTATTGAAAGTTTTCCATACCGAAATTTCAGTTTTATCAAAAAATTGGTAGAGTAACCATATAATATTTACTCATATTGATATTTTTGATACAGTATACGATATGACAATTTTGGTACAGTATACTGACCCCTAAATAGGATAGCTAGCAATCAATAACTTATTTACACGTAAAAGTGCGTGGTATATATGTGGTGAAGTTGACCGACGAGTCACATGGCAATGCAAAATGACGGTTGTTCGTAACCAAAACTAAACTATAATAATTATGAATATGTGTAGGGCACTAAGGGCGGTGGGGTGTTGATCTATTTTTTAATTTGCTGTTTATTGTAGTTACCTAATTCATGATAGCTAGCGAAATTATTGTTACAGCCTGGTATTGTTCCAATCATAACTATCATTGTACCTTCCCAAAAAATTAAACATTTTATAATCATTGGTTCATTGCAGTTAAAGAAATCGTAGCATTCTTTCTTTGCTGGTGGGATTTGCATCAATCAAGAATCGGAGTAGACGATAAGGTTTATAAGCTACAATCACGTTTGCTCTTTGATAGGTCCTACACTTGGAACCAATAAGGAACTGCCAAAAATATAGATATACAATGTGCAGAGACTGAAAAGATGGGGACGAAATTATTTAGTGCGTATATTCTATTTGTAGTGACGACTCAATTAAAATTCAGTTCAAAAGATAAAATAACGAAACTGTGAGTAAAGGACTGACGAAATTGCGAGAGAGAAAAAAACTGTTGTTATTTGTTTTAATTAGTTATACAAAACGGCTATATATTATGATAACTTGATCATAGAGAAAGTTAATTATAACTATATAAAGTAAGTACTTATGATTATACACTACACATATATGTAGAGTTAGCATAATAATAATAATAAAAAAAAATTATGTCCATAATTATCTTGAAAGTGGACTTACTTAAAAGTAATTAAAAGAAACAACTAATAAGAATTAATAGAAATAAAATATTTAATTTAGCTTTCGTAAGTCGGTGGTCTTAAGGTGAAGTGCCTCATTCTTAATTTAGAGTTGCCATGGGTCCGAGTTTTGATTAATTTCATGTAAAATATCAAATGCAATATTCCAGAGGGAAATGCTTGATGAACATGATGAATTTCGAGGGAGTTGAAACTGAATGGAGTTTCTCACCATGAATGATTCGGAACTAAATTTGCGGAAGAGGGAGATAGAGAAGAGATGTGGGAGAAGAGAAATAGGAGAGAGGAGAGAGAGTGTTAGGTGAAGAGAAGAGAGAGCGAATGGGATGGGATTAAAATGCCCTCCCATGTGATTTTAGATCGATTTTTTTTTAAATGAAAACAATAGTACGTGTTAGTGTAGTTACCGCATATTTCAATTTTTTAATATAATTATTGTAAAAATATAACCCTATTAATATAATTATCTTTTTTTATAGTTCACTCTATTATATATTGGGTTTCCCATGATCAATTGAGCTACAGAAAATTTTGTTTCCCATTACATTATATAAATTTCACCTTATTATGAAACTATAATAATGTATTTAAGATAAACAATGCTATTGACGAAACAACACAAAACGAACTATGGGAATAAATAATAAAAAATTGAAGTATACAAAAAAAATTAAATTTATCCGCTAGTGATGGCTACGTCTGAGGGCAGAAAAGAATCCTGAATCTTTGTCCTTTCGTCCGCCCCCGTCCTCTTCAACCTGTTGTACCACGAAACAGTTTGAGATTCATAAAGTATAATTGGTTGATTGTATTGAGATTAATCAGGAAATTTTCAGCTACTAAGTTAAAAAGAATGAATTATGATCGAAGTAAAGGTGATGGGAAAAAAGTACCTCGGTTAAAATTTTGTGTAAGATTTGAGTTATATCAGAGAAGTCAGGTCTTAGAGCAGCATCTCTCAAGTAGCTCAGCAAGCTTCGCATTTGTATGTCTCGGAATAGTTGGCCGGAGACCCTAAGGAGCATTTTACCACACAAATTAAAATTCAATTTTCTCAAAATAAGCAATAAAAACAGAGAGCAGTTGCCATACCCTTTGGACCACCGCAACAGCTGCTTGTAAAGGGGTGAGATACTCGTACGGCAGCTGTGAAGCCAAAATATGAAAATGAAGAAGATATTTAACATGTCAAATCGAAATCCAATATTTACAAGTGTAGACTAATACCTTTCCTGTGAGTAGTTCCCATACTACCACCCCAAAACTGAAGCGTCGGCTTTGTGATCGTAGGGCTTATGCTCGATCACCTTCACAAAGGGGGGAAAAGGACTAACTAATAAGCTCAAACATGTCCATCTACATTCATATATACATACAAATTGTGTAGCAAATTGAACAATCCCAAATTGGTTGTTTTTATTATACAAAAGAGAATATACCTCAGGGGCCATCCACCGGTATGTCCCGGTTTCAGCAGTCATCACACCTGTTTGCGCCTTCACTCTTGCCACTCCAAAATCGCCCACTTTAACCACCTGAAATCAACCATTACTCGAACTCAATGCTCCAACTCCGATGATGTTTTATCAAGTTAACAACACTAAGATCATTTATGTCGGGATAGAATACTTACTTCGTTTTCGTCCATCAAAAGATTTGCACCCTTCAAATCCCTGATTGTTGTAGGAGTGATCAAAAGTTTGCGAAAATTTAGAATTTAGTTATTAATATTAATTATAACCATTGGATGAATGAAGCAAGGATTGTGATTGATTTTTAATTATCACCGGAATATAAAATTGTCATTATGTTTCTTCCTTATTAATATATATGTACAAATAATTAAAGTAGGTCAATAGGTTAGTTAGTTTCCGAATTAATTGAGGTTGATTAGATAGCAAAGGAATCAATGTGAAATTTGTCTCTCTCACGCATTTAGTGTAAGAGTAGTGATAAATGTATATAAATTGCATATATATAATGAACTTTTTTATAGATATTTTATATTTGAATCAATTTATAAACATTATTTAATTTAAAATAAATTAATATATTATATATTTACTTTTCTGCAATAATTTAAGAAAAAATTAACATGATTAACTTTTTCATTGGAAATCTATATATTTATCTCCAAATCAATTTTGTGGCTTTGTTTGAAGGAGCTATGAAGCCAATTTTTTAATCATATTTTTGAAAATATAATAGGCGCAATTTAGTAAAAAAAATGATATAATTAGTAATAAAATCAATTTAAATAAAAAAAGAAGATAAATGTACATAATTGTATACATTAAATTTTAAATTCAACTGAGTCGGTTTTATTTAAGAGTAGTGATAAATGTATATAAATTGTACATACATAATGGACTTATTTTTAGATATTTTATATTTAAAAATCAGTTTATAAATATTATTTAATTTAAAATAAATTAATATAATACATATTTACTTTTCTGTAATAATTTAAGAACAAATTAACATGATTAACTTTTTTTTTATATTAAAAATCTACATATTTATCTCCAAATCAATTAGTCTTGTGCTAATCCAATTTCATATTATTGTGAAGCGCGACACCCGCATGCCATAAATTCCTGCTGTCTTAATTAACGATTTTCTTTTATGCCATAAACATGTTTCACTATTACTGAAAAGTTTTAATATTTTAATTAAGAGTAGTGATAAATATACATAAATTGTACATACATAATGAGCTTTTTTTAGATATTTTATATTTAAATTAGTTTATAA
>JAYDZE010569536.1:0-12000 GCA_034509125.1 Monilaria moniliformis
TATGATTTTATGTTCCAGTTTTAAAAGTTATGGGATTGACCAGAAGTCAACGAAAAATTATGATTTAAATGACAATTTTCCCTTAAAAGTATAGATTTCATAATTTATACTCCTTTCGTTTACGAATTAGTATATAACAATTATCTTATTTATTGTTTATAAAGAGTATATTATTCTTTTAGAACATAATTTTATATTCTATTTTATATTTTAAATTTACAAATACTTTTTATTTACAAAAAAAATTATATTTTCTCTATAGTGGGACCCTTAGTTATCTACTGAAAATATATCCACTAACTATTTTATTAAAATGTCAAATGTTATATATTTTTTGGGGTCGGAATGAGTAAAATGTTTTAAAAAATTTATAAGATGTAATGTGTCAAGAGTTTATAAGTTGTCAGTAAAATAGTTGGATAACTGAGCTTATAAGTTAAAGAGATAATTGTAAGCTAGAGAAAGAAATCATAGTTAGAAAAAAATGAAAAGAGGTAAAATTGAAAGTGTGGCTCTTACAAATAACAAATCAGAATATGATTATTTTTATAAATTGATTATTACTTATAAAATTATTAAAAAAATAAGTTGAGGTTAAGGAACTTATTTTTGGTAAAAAAAATTGTGTGAGCTCTCCTCACTATAAGTTCCAAGAAAAAATTAATATTCTTGTACATAAAAGTTATTGTGTTAAGATCGCTTTATTAAAAGTGACTATTGTTATGAATAAAAATAACCGTTCTTATGAATAAAAGTGTTTGTTCTAATTATAAAAAAAAGTCATTGTGTGTTCCAATAAAAAGTGACAGTTATAGTGATTAAAAATGATTGTTGCAAAAATGATTATTGTGTTTAATAAAAGTTAATATTTTAATGAATAAAAATTACTATTTCTAAAAATATATTGAATTGAGACGGGTCGGTTCAGATCCGTCTCCTAGCCGGATTTGACCCACACGCATAGGAGTGCTGCCCTTTATTTTTTGGGGCCCTTATAAACTGTTGAAACTTATTTTCATAGCTTATATATTATTTATGAGCTTATTTTGTCAATCATTAATTTTTTTAAAAATTATAAACTCTTAAACAATTTATATATTCTTGTAAAGAGTTTATAACAATTTTTGACGTTTTTACCTTTCTAGAAAAACTTGTGTGGACCAGTTCATGAGATTAAGGTTGATAATATTTAAATTTGGATCTGAATATTTGTTTAATGACATATCTACAATTATATTAGTATTTTTGTTAATATTTGATTTCTAATATAAGAGTATTATTTTATGGATCTTTAATGTGTGAGACGTTTGACAATGCTCATTTATTTGGGATTAAAGTAATTTGTTTAAAATGATTTATATTTAGACTGCATAATTAAGTTAAGGAAATGATGATTTTTTTGAGATATTTTATTGTTTTGGAGAGAGAAAGTTTAGGTGAGCGAGAGATTAACGTTCATGTGGAAATTGGACCGGCCATGACTTCATAGCTTATGTTAGTAGCTCAACATTTCAATCATATTGTTCGTAGTTAGGTTGTCACTCGGTAAGTCGGCATATATATGTTTCAAACTTCACAACATGCCCCAAAAAAATAAAGAAAATAAAATAAAATAATTATATAAATAGAGAGAGAGTTGTATTCAAATACGAACTATATCTCGATGCTGAATATTGAGAGAGAGAGAGTATTCGTAAGTATATTTATGTAATTAGGTTATATCACTCGGTTAGTCGGCATATGTTTCAAACTTCACAACATGCCCAAAAAAATAAAGAAAATAAAATAAAATAAAATAATTATATATATAGAGAGAGTTGTATTCAAATACGAACTATATCTCGATGCAGAATATTGAGATAGAGAGTATTTGTAATAATATTTATGTAATGTTGATCGTTTTGATATGCTTTGGTTTCTCATAAATCAAATGGATTGCATCACCGGATGAATTGGCTTGGTGGTTGCCAAAATGTTATAATTATTAAAATTGCATAACAACATAATAACTTATATAGCTAAATGCCTATTGTGGAAGATCCAACATATACTAGTATTTTTTATTTTTTCATTAAGGAGGCTCTTTATTCTTTAAACATAAATCCCCCTCCCAAAAATTATTAATTTCATAATTTTTTTTAAATATATAGTTTCTTTTGAATAATAATTATATTATGAATGTGTAAGATTCTTAACTTGGAATTTCCTAGCTTGAAGAATCTAACAAAAAATTCCTTGCGATTTTTCAACTTAACGGACCCAAGAAATTTTAAGTTTGCATTTAAATATTTATGTGGCAAAATGATAATCATAACTTTTCGTTGATTACTGGTCAATCCTATAACTTTTGAAACTGGACTATAAAATCACAACTTTTGATATTTTCTCAATTATCTCAAATATCAAAATTCCAGTGAAACTGTTGGTGGCGTGTCAGTCGGAATTTCCGACGTGGACAAAACATCTGTTCTTCAAAACGATGTTGTTGGGATAATTGTCATTTAAATCATAACTTTTCGTTCAATTCCAGCCAACAAGTCACCACCAATTTCACCGAAATTTTGATATGTGGGATAATTGAGAAAATGTCAAAACTTGTGATTTTATGTTCCAGTTTCAAAAGTTATAGGATTAACTAGAAATCAATGAAAATTTATAAATTTAAATAGCAATTATTTTGCCAAAACTACAATAATTATGTGGTTTGTGAAATTAAACGTTTCTACTCTTTTTTGTTTACCAAATAGATATGGAATAATACTTCATAAAGTGGACCCCAAAGATGAGATTTTGATGATCTCAAATCGATTTCATTCTGCCCAATAATCTAATTTCTTGAATATTCTACAATACTTATAACGTGTTACACTATTTGATGAGTATAATCAAATTCAATTAATCATTTCTTATAGCATAAAACAACTCATTTTTTCAGACATACAATGAATTGGACTCTCCCCTGCATGAGATGCATTCTCGTTTTTTTAATTTGGACGTATGATTTGACGCATGTTACTTGCACAGTATCAAAATGGATTGAATGGATATCACTTTTTAATTATTTTATTAAATTTGAAGCTAATGAATTATGACAACCAATATTAAACATCTTAAATTTTTATTCATGATCTATCTGGAGATTCTATTACCAATTAGATCACCATAGGAGTTCTAAATGTTTTAGAGCCAAAGTTTTTACAAGTCCTTTTTCATATTTTACTAGTCTAAATTTTTAAAGAACAATTTTACCGTGTATAGAGTCGAATACTATCATACTCAAATGATTTCTCTTTATTATTAATTTGGGCTTGAATTATTATTTATTGGATGTTTGAGGGCCTTAGTGACTTATTTGAACTTAATCTAGTTTGAATAAAATTGTAATGTATGACTAAAATAGCAATTATTTACTTTTAAATATAAATTATTTCATTCAGAATAATATGATATGTATCTACTAATGCTCATTATTTTCTTATATAACAAATACTAAAGTCACTTAGATACTTTATTACACACTATCTAATTAATAATTTTATATTTTCAAGCTAAATCACTTTCACAATCTACTTATGAACTAACCTGGAAATTTAACTAGGTCAAGATTTTCAAAAAGTAGAATATATAGAGTTGGATATGATGAAAATAAATTATTGTAACCCTACATAGTATTGTTTTAACAATTATTTATCCACACTTATCTATCTAGCAAACTGTGATGGATGCTTTTTCTATGTTTGGTATACACAACAGTATGCATTTATTTATATATTAATATTATTTTAAGCTCTTTGTGGGATCAAGATATATCATTAAATGTCTATGTTCAAACTTAAATGCTAGTAAAATTAACAACCTACTATTGCATATAAATTTGGACTAGAATATGCTGTGAAAATTTTGAACTTGTCACACAAATACACAATTTGGGACCACATTGTTGTGTTCGTTAGAAAATCTAATGCAGTCATCAATCCGGCATTATTTCAGAATTGTTGCAGCTAAACTAGCTCAAAATTTTCAACGAACCAAATTTCAAATTTTCGATTGTTTAAATCTTGATTCGAGATATCAAAAGTTAAATTTTGATGGCCTCGAGCAAATTAAGAAATATTTTAGCATATGGGTCGACGCCAAATCTAACTACAATTACTAGAAACAACTCTGCTGAAATTTATCTTCATCGTCAATTATTAAACATTGGTTCATATACCAAAATGTTCATCTCATCGCCTGTGAAAATGCAATCCTTGATTTCTCAGATCAAGAATGCCAAAATATTTAGGCAAATTTTAATTACAAAAGTTAAAATATTGCATACTAATTTTCTACGGTTTTATGATCAATTTAAATATTGAATCAAATATAGGAAAATTAAAGACAATTATTCCTATAGATTCCAGTCAATATCATTATTATAAAATCAAGGGACACGTGGAGGGCTGTAAACCACTTCCTCGGCTCCTTCAACGATAATGATGAAAAATTGTGCACGAGGGATTTTATTCAAGGCCTGTGTTCAATTGGCGGTTAGACTTTGTGGGCCAAAGCCCAAATGACACGTTCTTCTCCATTTTTCTGCTTTTTCATTTTCATTTTCTGTTCGATAGTGAAAGATTTGGATAGAAAAGGTAACAGGCATGTAGGGACCAGTTAGAGGAATCTTGGTTTACGCCTCCGCCAATCATTTTTATTTTATTTTATAAAATTATCAAATTATTAAATTTTGTATAAATTGTTATGTAAAAATTCTCATCACCAAATCGAACCGTATAAAAGTTGAACCCTCAAACTCAAACTTCAGGACGCACAAGATTTTTTTTCTTTTAACATTCGTAGGTGCGAGAACTTGTCTAATTTAACCTTTCGTAGTTGAATGTGTGTGTTCTAGATGATACAGATGTACCTGAAACTTTAAAGAAAAGAAAGAAACAATATCATGACAGTCGAAGAGGAACGTTTTATCTATTGAGATGTATTTTCAAATAATAATATTGTCATTATCAAATTATAAATTATCTTTCTTTAGCCCTTGTATAATTTTTTTAGATAGGGTTAGTCCCATACAATTATTAGCCCAAACAGCATGATTCTGAAAAATGTATGATATAAGAAAAAATATTCTAGAAACTGCATTTTTTAACCTATTAAAAATATTCTAGAAACTTCATGAAAATTTTATTTATTTTTTACTTGTATACCACTATAAGAAAAGGAGAATAATGGCATATAAGTCATCTAAACTTTCTCTCTTTGAGTTACTATTAAGGTTTTATTTTAAGGGATAATTGTCATTTATATCACAATTTTTTATTGACTTCTGGTCAATTCCATAATTTTTGAAATTGGAACATAAAATCATAACTTTTGACATTTTCTCAATTATCCCACATATCAAAATTCCAGTGAAAATGATGGTGACGTGTCAGCCGGAATTTCCGACGTGGACAAAACGTTCGTTCTTCAAACGATGTTGTTGAGATAATTTTCATTTAAATCATAACTTTTCGTTGAATTCCGGCTGACACGTCACCATCAATTTTACCGAAATTTTGATCTATGTGATAATTGAGAAAATGTCAAAAGTTATGATTTTATATTCCAGTTTCAAAAGTTATGAGATTGACCAGAAGTCAACAAAAAATTGTGATATAAGTGGCAATTATCCTTTATTTTAATGACCAACGGTCACATTGTAATTAAGTAATGTATGTACGAAAAGGGTAAAAATAGCATTTTGTTTTTTCAGCATATTGAAAATTTTGTAAATCGTAATCTATGCTTAAATTGATATATTGCACTCGTGATCGTTGCACGAGCATATTTTTCAACACGTGGGAATACCGATTCAACTAAACATAGTTTTAGTGGTGCTAAAATAAATAAAATAAAATAATTTGAAACCACCCCCCCCCCCCACCCCCATGTACTTAAAATAGTTGCATTTGGTGAAGTGGGAAAGTATAGTGCCCGGAAGCCGGAAAATAGAAAAGATTATAAGTTCGTTCCAAGTGCCAACTGAGACTATCGTGCAATATTTATCGATCGAACATAATCATATCAATCAGTTCAAACTCCACTTTATTAGCTACTAAAAAGTGGAGTTATAACAAAACCGTATCTAAATTCCACATATATATATGCCCAAAATGTGTGGTTGCAAAGATGAAAATTGATAGTGGATTGGCATATTTTTCCATACTAGGATGATGAATGGAAATGTGGTGGAAGATGATTGTGCAAGAGATTATCTAATCAAGTAATGATGCCCAACGACTGAGAGCACATGAAAGATGATTACATGACAAACAAGGCGTGACAAACAGCAGCCCACGCCCACCTTTTTGAGCTGTCCCAACAAAATTCCAATCCAATTTCAGCCATTCTTATGATGATGCATGCCTGGTATTTCTACAAGTATATATATGAATAAACCGAGTGTAATCGAGAGTACAAGTCATTCAGATTGTAATATAGTTATGTGAGTGCACAGCAGTCACTGTGTCGGGCCGAAGATCAACCAAACCTAGTATTTTGGGGCCGGACCAGCCTGAAAACTGACCGGAATTATCTTTTAGTGCCCAGCCTGGCTTGACCTAGTTTCATGCAAAACTCAACAAGTTTCAATAAACATTTTTTTTATTATAATTATAAATATAGCAGACAGGATTCCATTAGTCTAATGCTAGGCCTTAGGATAAGAGTTTTATTCTCTATCGATCCTACAAACACATTAAGATAAATAATGTTGAAAGGTTCTTAGATTTAATTGTGACCTATGAGGAGCCGTATGAGGTGAAAATCTCAAATCGTTTTATATATAACGAGAGGATAAATAGAGTATCATGTGTGTAGAAATTTGTATTTCTACAATCGTTAGTCTATATCGTTTTCGTATAGAAAGATGCATATGTGTGTGTGAGATGAGTATGTAGACAGATTCGGTCAGAGTATATACTCTCTAGTCCACTAAACACAATAATATTTTTTCCATTTTGGTCCAACCACTAAAATTAATCTCATTCTATTTTTAGAAAATTTCTTACAACACAATACCTTTAAACATAAACCTATTACAATTTATACAACTAAGACCCACTACTTTTTCTCTCTTCGATCATTTTTTCCCATTCTTTCTCTTATTTTACTTATCATTTTTTCTCTTTCCAACTATTTTTTCCTCATTCTCTCTTACTTTACCAATTACATATTAAAATTTGTACCGTCCATTAATAAACTATTTTTAGTGGACACATGGAATAAACTATTTCGGGGCCACGTGCAGTCACAGCCGCTATTTATCAAGTAAATTCACAATATAATTTGATAGATCATGTGAAATATATGGTGGGAGCTAGATAGGGTTCACCCAAATAGGTGATTACATTAATGCACACTTTTCAAAAGTGTTTAGTCTTAATTTGGGAATCTGCTTGTTTTTTGTCTGTTAGATTTCATTACGTAAGAGGCATTTCCCTGTATATACTTGTTTGAAAGAGCTATTAAAATATTGCATTTTAGGTTTTTGGTTGAGCTAATCTTAAGAGTCATGTATCTAATTAAGTGTATTATAATCTATATAATTGTCATTTATTTCAAACATATGCTGTAACAGTGTTGTTTAGGTTACTTAATTTTATTTTTTTAGGTTGTGGTAAGTGCTAATGTTTTTTTTTTTTTAATTAAGCCAATCATGTAGGCAATTTAATTTGTCCTACTTTTAATAGTTTAATTAGGGATTAGATAGAATCATAGAATAGACATGCAATGTTCTTAACGACAGCTTCGACCCTATGAAATATTTAAGTGGATGCTCGTTATTCCAATAATTACCCCTAAATCATAATTACTAATTACAAAATTGCAAGAAAAATAAAATAAATTAATTCTTTAAAAAAAACATTAGCTTAAAAAAAGAAAAAGTAATAAAAGGGTTGGAGCAGCATAACCTGCAACTCTTCTAGGACAGCAGGGAATCCAACTTATCTTACTTGAAAATTATTATATTTTCCTTTATTTTAATTGGTGTTTTGGAGGCTAAATTTACAAAACATGTTGATGACAAATTACTTCGTAGAGAAAAACCAAAGAAATAGGACAAAGTTATTGCTAGACTTCAATTTGAAATCTTGAGCTTGTTCTTCAAAGATATTAGTAAATTACAACAACTTGCTTATTTTTTACTAATAAATCATATTAAAAGTTAAAAAAACAAAAAACAAAAAAAAAACTTTTTAGTTTCAAAATGTTTGATCATTGTCTAAGAAAGTGGGGGGCATTTTATTTGGTTCACGAGATCTAAATGAATTACGGGAGAATATAATAAGAATCCCGGACAACGGGAGAATTTCCCACCTCCTCATTTCAAAAAAAAATATAGGACAAAAAAGCATGGAATTTGAACTCGACTTCAATCGATTCAATTTCAACAAAAGATTTTATAAATCTAATTAATTTATTTGAAAATAGGTCATGATTACCGAGCAGCTACGGGTGCTCGGTATATTCTAGACGCGGTGTTCAGTATGTGCTCGTTAACGTACCGACGAACTTGATACCGAGCACTTAATGTGCTCGGTAATGTAATTTTACCGAGCATTTTATGCATTTACTGACTACATCGGTGCTCGGTAAAACACGTTTTTTTTTTTTTTTTAGTGGTACTTCAATCTTCCTTATTTCAAATCAGATTAATAACAAATTTCGAATTATATTTCATCTCGTGTAATTTGTGACATTATAAATAGCTGAAGTAAAGGCCCATTTGCCGAATTTGTACATTCTTTTTTTCACCCCCTACAATTTCTCTAAAAAAAATCTGTAAAACGACAAAAAGAATATTTCATATAACTAAAGACTGATTTTAAAGTAGGAACGAAATGAGTCATCGCATGTCAGCACCGGCCCTTGACTCATAACGCCGTCCAAATTCTCTGCATGCCTCGTGACATGACATGCACACTTACAACTACTAGAATTTTTAACATGTTTTTATTGTCGCCTTTTGTAATAAATTTGTCTTATATTTAATGTAAGCAAATGTTAGAAACTAGTGCATTTGATGTTGCAAATTATAACTCAAAACAGAAAAATAGATGATGAGAATTGCAGAAAAATAGAAGATGAGAATTAATTAAAGCTTCAGGTTTAATCATATGATATTCCAAGAATCTTAGTTGACTGTAAATAGCTCAATTCTCAAGAAATATCAAAGCATTGGGATAGATAGCTTGTACAAGTAAACGTTTCTTAGTTGATATTATCAAATATACATATAGACTAATAGGATGTGATGCATTTAAATTATTCATCCATTGTGTATATCGAGAAAAAAAAATCAACATAGTGATGACTTGATCAACTCCGTTCTCATATTTTGTGTCCTTTGTAGGCTGTAGGCACTGTTTTGGATTTATAAGTGTTATGAATCTAATGATTGAAGCAGCCCCCACTTCTTACTTACATAGTTGATTCTTTTTCGAGTTTAGAAACCATTAAAAGTCGAAGACTTATCTTTACCACAAGGTAGACTTTAACACTAATCACATACTCTTCTAGGGAATATATGTTTTTTAAAGTATTCATACGGACTCTCAGAGTTTAGTTTTTCCATTGAACTAGGTTCTTGGGATCTCTAACCATCATAATTGGATATCCACTGCAGAATTCCTTAAGATGTGCATTTTAAACGCAATCCCTCTAATAACTTGTACATTTGATCTCGACGAAGAACTTTCGCGGATCCGTTAGATTATCTATTGACTTCACGTATTTAATAGAAATAATCATAATTTTGATCAAATACCTAATTTATTCAATAAAAAATTATTACTAAATTGTAAATCATTGCTATTTCACGTGTGTAAAAGAGGTAAATTATATTTTTCCTTTTCAAGAACCTAACTAAAACAATATTATCTAGTAGCAAAAATTGAGGGGATCCGGGATTTTCTTTAAACTTCTCTTCCCTTATATTATTCATGGGCTTTATATTTTTTTTTCTAATCAATTAACATTCATAACCAGAAGCTCCTAAATATTAATTTCCTTTATTTATGGGTTTCATCTTTTATTTTTAAAATTATTTTTTATTTTATATAACTTTCAATTTTTTATATTTATGATATATCCTAGTTAAATTGATATGCGAATAATTTAAAAATACTAATTCCTTTAAAATAAAAAAAATTACATAATTGAAATAAAAAAATACATAAGTGATAAAAAAATCATCACTATGCATCGAGTGGACCGAAGCGTGTCCATATTTCTTTAATTAAATCTAGTTGGAGTTGCTTGGTTGTGGGCTTCGCGATCGCGAATTGACTCACAACACTTTTGTTATTCCAACAATTTCGGGCCTCTTGTTGTCGTGGCGTTGATCGTGTGTCATCGTCTTCGTACCACATACGGGCCAGATATTTCACGGTCGGGAGTCGTGCTTGTAGAACGTCGAATGCTTGTTCCACAATCTTTTGCGTGGACTCCTGTTTATGGACAAAACGAGCTCTTTTTGGCTCGGTTGAACACGAAATGTTCTTTACGAAAGTCGCCCTGCATATTGTAGCGACGTCCATTGGCCATGAATCGTGTCGCCGACTCTACCATTCAACATGTCATTTAAGACGTCGGAGTGGTTGAGGACGTTAATTTCGTTGTTGGAGCCGGTGACACCGAAGAATGCATGCCAAATCCATAGTCAATGGTCGACGACTGCTTTTAGCACGATGGTTGGATGGAGCCATGGTGACCGCTGGTATATGTACCCCTCCATGTCGTTGGACAATTATTCCATTCTAAGTGTGTGCAGTGGATGTTGTCAAGCATGCGGGAGAAACCATGTCGTGCCTCCTGTAAATGAAGTAGTTGCTTGTAGTTTTGGGCTATCGACAACCTCATATATTCAGTGATGAATGCATCTCGAATGGCGTGACAGAATCGTATCAAGCATTTCCGTCCCGTTGTTTCGATAACGTGCAGGTACTCGTCAAATTGATTGGTAGTTCCGCCAATCGCGAGCTATCATATTGCCGATGGACATTTTTGCAGCGTCAAAAGCCATTGCCAGCCCGTTCCCATCCGGCCGCTACTGGAAGTACTCTTCACGAGCCGATAACGTATCCGCTATGCCCATGATTAAATCTCTGTGCATACAAAACCGACGACAAAATACACCTGGCCCCAACGTGGATTGTCGAAAAAATAATTATCCATGAAGCATCTAGCGACGACTTCTCGCTCCCAGTGCACGCATGGTCGCTTCCATTTATGCCAAATAATGAACTACAACCACTCTCGCGTTGCTCGTGTGCTCGAGAAGGTTGTTGCACTCTTTATCGGACGAACTATCTTCGTTGGAGAAATTGCCAGACGAATTGGAAAGAGGAAATTATTGAAATATGGAGAGAAGTTGATGAAAATTTGAAGAAGAATTGAAATTGTGGTGTGAAAATGAGATGCAATGAAGAGTATTTATATGTGCGAAAAATCACAAAACAAATTAAAAGAAAAATGGACAAAGCATTTGAACGGCTATATTTAAAAAAATTAATTCAACGGCTATATTTCGACCAAATAAAAAAAATTAAACAGAAATTCAATTTTCGAATTTCTATAAAAAAAAGGGAAACGATCAACGGCCTCGGATAATAATTTGTTTGTTGAAAAAAGGTTGAGGATGTTGTAATTGCAAAAAGGGAAGTAATATATAATTGAAATATTCTAAAAGTTCATGTGAACGTTACAAATTTGAGTAAACGACTGGTTACTTCAAGAAATTAAATATCTTATTTATTAAAATAATATTGTTTGGTTAAACTAATATAATACTGACTAACTTAGGTTGCTTAATCATTCATTTCTATTCCTTTAAGAATTTAATAAATATACGTGGTCTAAATAGTGGACTTATAAGAAAAGCCTTAGGCCACGTTTGATAGCTCGGATAAGATATAGTATGATAATTAATCTAAGATAAGAAACATGGGCCTATGCTAGATA
>JAYDZE010569547.1:0-11999 GCA_034509125.1 Monilaria moniliformis
TAAATTAATAAATTTTAATTTAGATAGATTAATTAACTGCTTAATAATTAATTAATCCTAAATTTATATTAATTAAAAAATGCTTTAACTAGTAAAATAAGATTAATAAATCAATATTTTTAATAAGGGCAAAATTGTCAATTTATATCTTATCTATTATATTATCTAACCTACCAAACACAACACTTATTTTTATCTTAATTTTTTTTATCTCACCTACCAATCAACAACATTAAATCCTTATCTTGTTGAAACAGTAAATTTTTATATTAAAGTCCATCTTACCTTATCTAACTCGTTTTATCTTACCTAGGCCACCAATCGAGCCATTAGTTCACATTTATAGATAGTCCAAATTATGTTTATAATCACTTTGTGATTTATGATTTATAACTACTTTATATATAATGTATACAATAGAAGTAGATTTTCCAAATTTTCACTTATCTCACATAATGCGCATTAATTGTGATTGATGATAACATTTAAATGTATAAGGAAGATAATGACTATACATACATATAATAAAGAATCGGTTAATAATTATAACTTAAGTTATATAATAATAAATTTTCAGAAATAGAATAATAAAAAAGCGGAAAACTGAAGTTATTAATTGTGGAAGGCCATAGTTGTTATTATATATTATATAGATTGTCCAGAATTAAAATAGTTCTTTATAAAAGGACACTTTTATAAGGGTATATTCGAACAAGAGCTGTGCTGAATATCGTTGTGCTCAAGCTTGGTTTGTTTAGTATCGAGTCGAGTTTCGAACTTTGTTTATCGGATACCTCAAGGCTCACGAGCTTATTCGAGCCTAACTAAATGAACTTTATAAATTTAGATAATACATATAAAATATTATTTTAAAAAATAGATTATCATATTCATAATGGCACAATATATTCATTGATTATTTATGTTAAATATAAGTGAACATATTGAATATAATTATTATTAATTATAGAAAGATATATAATTTTATTTAATAAATAATTTTATATTTTTAAGTTAATATGAACTCAATCTTGGTTAACTAAACGAGCTCGAATGAACTTTTTCGAGCCGAACAGTAGTATAGCTTGGAAGCGGTTAATCTCTGGACGGCTGACTGTGATACAATTTTGGTGGGACGAGGGGTGTGTATTTTTAATTTAACAGTGAGTGGATCGAATGCAGAGGGGTTAGTTTGGGCAGAAAAACCTAAGTCTTCAGAAAGTAAAAAAGAAAATTAAAAGAATGATTAATTTTTTATTGAGACGATGGGCATACCTCTCGGCTCTTCCGCGCCGGGCATACCTCTTCCGCAGTTCCGCGCGTCTTTTTTGCAGGAAAGGTTTCTGCAGGAAAAGGATGAGTTAGAGAAGAAACGTGACTTTTTTTTAGTTGGGCTTTTTATCTTAAATTATTTATTTGGGTTGGGCTGTATGGTCTATTAATAATATACATAGTATATATATAGGTGGCAATTTTGGGCTTGCACTGGAAACCCGCCCTTGTTCCCATTTAAGATTTATCAATTAATTAGTGATCTGTTATTGGAAATATGTATGGTCTCCACCTTCAACGTGGGCGTGGAATATTGTGGTCTAGTCTAACCTATATATATTTCTACTTTTTTAACAGTTTTATGAGTAAAATATAAAGTCGATTTAAGTAAGCGGCCCATTGATAAACCTAGCTAATTGAAGACGAATTTATAGTTAGAGATTACAAGTTTAATTTGAATTGGCAAAATATTGTTTAGAATATACCCACACTATCATGTTAATCGTTTTTAGGGCTCTTAACCGGTTTTCGGTTATTGGTTAAATCAATAACCGAATCAAAACCGGCCGATTCTCGGTTAACCGATAACTAAAAAATTAAGCATTGGTCTGGTTCTGGTTTGCGTTTTGGAAAATTTTCAATTATCGGTTAAAACCGGCCTGTAACCGGTAACCGATTAAGAATCGAACTGCAATTTAATTCCTAATTAATAATTTTGCAGCGATGTACCAAAAGTGTCATTAAATTGGACGAACGACTATATGAATATATTTCACGAACTGGTAAAATTGAATAATATCCAACTATTAAAATACAATCAGTAAATTATAATATGAGGACTGTGGAATATTATTGGATAAATAATTTGTTGTTGTACTGTATCTAGTAGCTATATGGTTGTTCGTGTTATATCTTTATGGTGAGAGGATTAAAGGATTTGGTTTTGTTTATAAATTACTCTACATATATATTGTATAATAATATATGCATAAGTAAATTTCAAATATAAATTTGTAGAAGACACCATCACAATAAAAAATAATATGTATATTATCTTTCGTGATTCGGTTATTCGGTTAACCGAATAACCGATCGGTTTAACCGGCCGGTTATTCGGTTAACCGAATAAATGTTTCGGTGCGGTTTCGGTTCTTCTCTTAGGCCTTCGATCGGTTCGGTTAGAACCGAACCGGCCGAATAAACAGCCCTAATTGTTTTAGTACGATTTGTCTTTACGATTGATTTTTCTTCATCGTAGCACGCACTATACACCGGCAAAACGATTAAATAGAAGTTTTTTCTTTGCATGAATTAGGAACTTGAATATGATCTTTGTTTGATCTATAGTTGCCATATATGGAAGCGCTATGTAGAGAGTAGTCTCATGTGAGACTCTCTAACCATGAAGATAAATTAAGATTCGGTTCGGAACTTGTAATTAACGTTATGACTCGGTGTCCACCTAAACTCGTATTAAATGCCATGTTAATACTTATTAGTACCAACAAATATATATAAGTATGTCATTAAGATATTAGTTTTTGCATCCAAATCTTAACACGTATGACAATGAAATTATGACAAAGTTTGATTTGCGTGAAGTTTTCATATGATGTCAAAGATGATATAAAAGGCAATTAACTAACTTTGATTTGCGTGAATCCTTTTGGGATTATCAAGTTTGGTTTGGTGAGCCGTAATGGGTTTAGAAGAACCATAAAAAGAAAATCAAAATCATTCTTTTTTTTTCTTTTAATTTATTTAAGTTCATATTAATAAATCTTAAATACGAACATATATTTGTGGATGTTAAACATCACTAAGTATCACGCAAAAATTAATCAAAAAGTGTTCATATATACAAACAATTTAGAATGTATAATAATCCATACAGTCAGCCGATTAATTACATCAAGGAATCAGATTTTCTTTCTTTAATTTTCTTTTAATTTGAAATGTCAATTCATAGACTCCCATGTAACGGACCGACGACTATCCCTCGTTCAATATCTTGCAATTCAAGTTCCAAAAAGAATTCTTATTGAAATATTTATGGAGGTTCCTTTAATAACTTATGAATGCATCTGTTCTTCCTTTCAATTCTCTCTCTATATATACACCGTACATAAATATATGACCTCTTACACATATATACCATACTATTTTGAAGATTTTATTAGTGAAGTTAAATAGCAAATATATATATATATTATCATATATTTATTAAATCGTTCAGATAAATATCTGTGTGGTTACAGTTGTAAGAATTTAATTATTACCATTAGCCCCTCTTTTAAGATTAAGGTGTCAATTTAGTGCTTAATGTTGTAACATTTTCCTCTGCATATTTTGTTTTTATTTCATTTTCTCATTAGTGTGGCCCACAATATAAAACACAAAATGAATAATATCTATGAATATTGGACACAACACGAATTCTTCATTTATAGATATGCTACGTATATCATAAATAATTCCTATTGAAAGAGGAAAAGTTAGGCAGCTTGTTCGACAATATAATCTAGTAGGCAACTTCATGTAGATCCTTATCCCGTGAGTCAATTCCTCTGCACTTATCATGTATATTTTTCAGCCCAACTCTATTGATTGCCAAATTCAACCGGCTTCAACATTTAACGTAACAAACATCTCATAAAATCGACATTGAATTAAATTTTACAATTAATTTTGGCTTCACCACCAATATATAGGGATGAATTATCTTGAAAAATATTTTTTTCGTGAGAATGTGAAATTAATGCATTGAACGTATAATGTTACTGAATTTGTTGTCATGAAATTAATTGCACTTGAATAAAATAAAATTTTCGCCCCTCATGGGATGTGAACCATGGTGTTATATTCATCCAACAAAGAGTTCTATTCACTATAAATCTTCATGATTGAATGACTGAAAATGTTTCTCCATTCTTAAAATATGTAGGGGGTCTCATTTGAACCCGCAAAATATACAGAAATGTTATACTACATAACTTATGAAAGCACACTATATATGAGCATCGCAATTTCATTTAGTTCGTGTTAGCATTATTTATTTGCTTTATACATTTAATTAGTTTGATTTTAATACCTTAAATATTATTATTAACGTCCTTAATTTTACACATTATATAAAAATTAAGGGTCAATTTATTCATTTATTTGAAGATATATATGATAGGTTTTTCCTAAAACAAAGCAGTTATGTGCTGCATTAATATAATAATATAAAAAGCTATAAATCACTATTGTATGTATATAAAACATAAATGTGTATATGATTAATAGTTTTATGGGGGATTTTATTATTATTATTATTATTATTATTATTATTATTATTATTATTATTATTATTATTATTATTATTATTATTATTATTAGGGGTGCGTTAAAGTGAGAATAATTTCTTAATACATAACTAAGAACTAATCTAGGCCCTAGGATTTGAAATTGGATGGCCATGATTTAAGAAAACCGTGTATTATTATAAAAGCATTAACAAATTATTATAGGGGTATAATTGTCACAGAGAAATATTTATTTTTGGATGTTAGCGAAATTCACGGAAGGTGTCCATTTTTTTCCCCACAATTTGTGTTGTTATGATATACATCAAATGCTATGATAATTTACATTCAACGTTGTGATGATATAGATTCAATGTTAAAATGGTCAAACTAATTAAATTCGAAAATGCATAAATTGAGGTAGTTACGTGACAATAGGCACATAATCACCTAAATGCACTCCAAGATATATTATTATACCTAAAAATCCGCTCAGTTGCCATAACCACATTATTAATGGAAGGATCACATCCCATAAAATAGGAAACAAATATATAGACAATATATACGATGTTATCTGTCCTTTATGAAGATTAATTATACGAAAATATATAGACAATATATGATGATGATATCTTAACTAAATAATGATATTGGCTATATAGTACGATGATAAATTAGGATAGAACTATTTTTGACTGCGTGTAATTATTATATTCATAATATATAATGATATTATAGGGTTCTTATGATGATTCATTGGAAACTATGTAATGATATGTATTTTATTAAATAATCGCAGATTCAATGCATGATTTCCTTAATTATTGGTTAAATGTATAACCGCCTCATTAATTATAATATCACATCTCATAAAAATAGGGGTAATATAATAGGCCGAATTTTGAGTAGACATAAATACCCTTTTGATTAAAAATTAAATAAATATAAATGTCACGTGTCATTATTTCATCCTTTATATCTTCGAAATCAACGATTTTCATTCAGTCTCTGTTCTGCAATAAGAAATGGTTTTGATTTGATTACACCTCTATATATATATGTATATATATTGACATGCAAGTTGTATATGCATATAGATTCTATTTTAATTGTATGCATAGATAAAAATCTTTTAGACTCGATACGTTGCACAAGTATAAATAGTAGGATATAATTTCCTATAAATAAACAATAGCCGATACAGTCCTCCGCAGATAAAAGGTTTAAAAAAGAAAACATCCAAGTCCAATTTAATGAGTCCCAACTAATCATAGCAATAATAGTAGTACCTGATGAAAGAATAACATGATTTAAATTCGATCGTCAAAATTAAATGAAATCCGTGTGGAAGATTGGACATTTGGACCAATAATATAGTTAGTGCAGTTCACATGGGATGGGGGTACCCCAATTTTATTAAACTTTTATTTTAAAGGCATTTTATTTAATAAAAGCAAAACCATCTTACCTGTCATTGCTGTCTTCTCTTTCCTTTGATTTTCCTTTCCTTTTTTCCCCTATGCGTAAATTCATTCATTTAACTAAGATTAATTGTTGCTGCAGTGCGACGCAATGTTTTCTCCATCTAGTTGCCCCATTCAACACATCTGCACTATAAAAATTTAATCGAGAGTTTTTTGGGCCATCAAATCACGCATATTAAGAAAATAGAAATTTACCTTGGTAACCTTACAAATTATCATTATAGCTGCATATATACACTTAAATACTAAATTTCAAAAAGTATTAAATAAAATTAAAATGAGAAGCATATTAATTATACACTCATTTTTTGAAACGGGGCAGTTATTAAGGAATAAGAAAAAAAAACTAAATAGAATACTTATTTAAAAACGGAGGAAGTATATGAGTTAGGAGCTAGTCGTACTGAAAGTATGGATAAGCAAATTTGGACCACTTATTTTGTTTATATGGACACTTAAGATGAGTGACCTCAAAATTCGCATATGTTATGCAGGATGTTTTTTTTTATATATATAGGGATAATTGCTATTTAAATTATAATTTTTCGTTGACTTTTGGTCAATTTCATAAATTTTGAAACTAGAACATAAAATCATAACTTTTGACATTCTCTCAATTATCCCACAGATAAAAATTTCAGTGAAATTGGTGGTGACATGTCGGCCGAAATTCAACGAAAAGTTATGATTAAAATGACAATTATCTCAATGACATCGTTTTGAAGAACGGATGTTTTGTTCACGTCGGAAATTTCAGCTGACACGTCACCACCAATTTCACTGGAATTATGATATATGGGATAATTGAGAAAATCTCAAAAGTTATGATTTTATGTTCCAGTTTTAAAAGTTATGAGATTGACCAGAAGTCAACGAAAAGTTGTGATTTAAATGACAATTATCTCTTTTATATACAAAATGTTGATTTATTATATGCATGATGATTTCTTTTTACTATAAACATATTTGCGAATGCATATACCTTTATTAGTTTATGTAGGTTTTTGTTTAACAATATATATATATATATATCTCATTTTCGCATATCTTTTTTTTTTCTCTTATCAAATCTGCTAAAAAATCTTTCCAAATTCTATTAATCTTTCTCTATCATTTTCAATCAAAATCCGGTTAAATCGGTCGCCGAAAACCATCACAACCTCCATTATTGACATCTTTTTTTCATCTTCTAATTTTTTCTAGCGTAATCGCATCAATCATTTATAACCACTAGTTAGAACATGTATAAACAAAGCAATCATCGATCGAATATACAAATTTTACTAAATAAAACGACAAAGTAATAAACGATGACTGCAACGGAAAAAACTCTATACAACCGTCATTCAATTAATGGATCTTTGTGGTCACAAACAACAAAAAACAATAAAAAAATCAAGAGAATAAAGTCTGGAAAAGTAAAATCTCATATGCATATTTGTGTGTAATCGTATGCAGTTTTATGTTCAATCATATACAGTTTTTTGTTTAATATATACATATTTTTTTCCGAATCTTGTAACAAATAGAGTAACCTTTATGCTATTACTATGCGATGGATAAATGGGATTGAGTACTACATACTCCCTCCATCCGCCATTACATTTTGCTATTTTAGAATGTCCACCATTAGATATCTCATATTACTTTTTACTACTTTTGATAAGTTTCTACTAACTCATTTCGCTTACTTTTATTTACAGTTCTTATAAAACTAATATATAAAAATAAGACTGACATCTCATATTTTACTAAGTTTTTCCCATATAACTTTATATTTCTTAAAACACACTGCATTCTCAAATGAGACACTTAATGCCAGACAGAGAGAGTACTATTTAAGTCTTGAATATTATATAATTTCAGTTTTGGTGTTATATAATTTGAGTTTCTGGTGTAGTCTCTTACTCTATTCGCAAGTTTATTCTTGCTTTCGAACTTATACTTATAAAACCTTTATTTTCATGAACTCTTCCGATTTTTTTGTTTTGTTTTTATATATATTTTTATTTTGTTTTGTTTTGCATATAATTTCTTCAAAACTTTATTATGAGTTCATGACTTGTCATTTTCAAGTGTTTCTGAGTAACCAACCGTACAAAAACTAAACAATGTACGTACTAAAATTAAACCAAAAGAAGCATTAATTAGTTCGTTAATATCGAATACTAAAGGTTGGTGTTGATATTTTTTAGATAGTGGGATCGACGATTATTTGTGTAATTAATTTTCTGAAATTAAAAAAAATGACTAAAACAAATTTCTAATTGTTTTTAAAATTATTGAAATATTACCTGTGTATATGAACTCACACAAGATGGTAGATTGAGCTGGCTTGATGCCGATCATAAATTATAAGATAATAATACTTATACCTTAAATACACCAGACAACTGATAAAATGAAATACTCTTTTGACCTCTTTCCTTTAATTTTTCATTCCTTTAATCTAACTCAAATCTCACTATCACAAATTTACAAAATTCCAATACCTAGACCACGATCCCAACTACATATGCAAATGCGACTTTCCATGATGTTTTCAAGTAGCACCATAAACAAGAGATTACGACCAATATTATAGTGCATGAGGTTGGTGCTAATGGATTGAAATTCACACAAGTCAAATCAAGAAAAGAATAGGGAAAAAGTGACTTCATAAAACACCCTCTTTAGTTTCAAGTGGTCACTAGTCACCACTTAATCGACGAGTTAATTTAGTCTTGGACGTTGATTTGATTGGACTAAGCTTTAATTTAATTTGTAGCTGGATAATGAAAGATGAGCCTTTGCTTCTTACCAACCCAACCCATCTTAACCAAAGATTAATGTGTGGGGCCCGTTCTTTCTAAAGAGCATCTAAGGACTAACACATCTTTCCTATTTGAGTTTGGAGAGAGAAACCCCACATTTCTATGTGATTAAAAGAAGACAATAATTTAGGTAGCCTTAACTTTGCAAGTGCTTAGGTTAATTAGGAAATATGGTAGTGACAGATGCAACTTGACAATTTGTCCTGCAAATTTGTCATTCAATACCATTGCGTTTCGTGTAAGCAACTTATACTCCATCCATCTGCATAAATTGAATTGGATGCAGCTATTTCCTAACGTATTTTCATATTATATTTAGTCGGGTTGGGATTAAGTACAACATTTTGAGCTTATAGATTGGGATCATAACGTTACGGTGGCATTACGAGCTCCACTACCAATTACTCAACATCCATAGTTAATCAAAATTGTTAGAATTGAAGAGCATACAAAAATCGTACAATATTATTTAAAATAGCATATCATGATATTGTTAGACAACACACGTGAGATAGATATGTGAGGGGCTACTTATGAATAACAATGGAGTTATGATGCTGTATTTGTCTTGTCAAAGACTCATAGTTTTCTTTTAATATCTTCATGCAAATTCCATTTTGTGTTATAAATTCATTATTTCATTTTGTTAGGACAAGCAAATTAAGCTGCAAATTTGTTCCTTTTAACTATGAATCTATGGTCTTATGGCATCCCATATTTGGTCCAACAAGTTCACAGGTCGATTTTAGACTTGGTTTCTATGTTTATTTTTTTGCTTATCTAGTCCAATATATTTTGCCAGGAAATATCATTTTACCTATGATCCGGTTTGGCTATCTTTATTCACATTATAAGTTGTGCGAATAATATACAATCCCTATATGCAATCTATTTACTAATGATCTTCATTCTCATTCCTAATAATAAGTTTTGATCGATCGTTTGGAAAGATTTACCATCAACAAACAACAAATTCCATCAGTAACTAAGTTTGGCATCCCAATATATATGTTGAAAGAAAAAGAATACCTACTCGTAATATTCTATATGGTGTCCTTTGCGTACCGTCACCTATTTTATATGTATAAAAAGAAGTAAATTAATAAGGACAAAAAATATAAGAATTAATATATTTACAATAGTGATGTTTAAAAATAACTAGTGTGTCCTTTCGTACGATGTGTGGATATGATATTTAAAACCTAATACTCTCTCTACCCTTATAAGTGTTTCCATTTTGACATTTTAATTTGTCCCTCAAATGTGTTTTGATTCCACTTTTTAAAACAACTCACCATTAACTTCTTATATTTTACAAGATTCTTGCTAAAAAGTTGTCCAAAGTGCTACCAGACCTAATAGGAGAAACCTAAGCAGCTTTTGTCAAGAGTAGACAAACTTCAGATGAAGCTCTGGTTGTTAATGAAGCGGTGTGGTGGTCAAAAATGACAAAGCAGAAAGCCGCATTCCTCAAGCTAGACTTTCAGAAAGCCCATTACTCTGTGAGATGAGACTTTTTACAACAAACAATGCTTGGCATGGGCTTCAGAATGAAGTGGACAAACTGGATTATGGAGTGTGCTGGAATGACATCAATGGTCATTCTTATAAATGGATCACCAACGTCGTCTTTCCAGTTACAGAGAGGTCTGAGGCAAGGCAATCCTCTATCCCTGTTTTTGTTCATATTGGTTGCTAAGACGTTCAACAAGATAGTGATGAGCAGGATAGAAATAAGAGCCATTAAGGGGATCATAGTCAGGAAGGACAAGACTCCAATTAGTCACCTTCAGTTTGCAGACGATACTATTATTTTTTCCCCCGAGGACATTTCAATCTTGATAACTATAAGAAGTTTCTTCAGTGCTTTGTCCTGATGACTGGACTTACAATCAACAAAAAATCGAAGCTTATCCTCATCAACTGCCAAGAGGAGTGGGTGGAAGGGACTGTAAATGGACTTGAGCGTGGAGTTTCAAACTGCTGATCACATATCTTGTCATCATTTTGGGTGCTAACCCGAGGAGAACCCAAACTTGGAACCCGGTGATTGACAAATGTGAGAAAAGACTTGCACTATGGATAGCAAGAAATCTCTCAAATGCGGACAGAATTGTCCTTATCAATGCGGTCCTAAACAACCTCCCAACCTATTATCTTAGCCTCTTCCGTATTTTTAGGGAGGTGGCTGGACAAATCAACCGACTTAAAAGATGCTTCTTTTGGGGGCATATCGAATAAGATGAAATGAGTCAATGTAGTGAGTTGAAAAACTATCTAAATACCACGAAACCAAGGTGGTCTGGGAGGAGGGTATATATTTTTCAATAATGCAGCCTTGCCATTTAAGTGGCGGTAGAGATTTGCTAAGGATTAAAAGCCGTTTTGGGAAAAGGTGGTCAAATCCAATCATGGTATTAGAAGTATTAGTGATCTTCGGAAAAGCGAAAACAAGACAAATGTTAGCACTTGGAGCCAAATTACTAATTTCAGTAGCTTCAACTCGAAAATTCCAGAGATGGCTAAGAGTGGTTTGCATATAAAAGTAGGCAACGAGGCCCAATTGAGAGTTTGGGTGGTCCCTTGGATTGGTGATTGAATGTCTGTATGATTTGCTCCCTAGGCTCTTCCGTCTCTCTACTCATAAAGACGATTTTATTATTGAATTAGATGTGTGGAAAATGGGAGTTTCGGAATTGGCATTTCGATGGAAGAGGAAGCTATTTCCTTGGGAATATGAATTAAATGCGATGCTTCTCTCAGTCACAAATCAAGTAGCTTTGAGTAGGGGTGTTCATGGTTCCGGAACTGCCGGTTCCGGTTCCGAGTGAAGAGGAACCGGAATCGAACCGTGGAGGGAAGAAACGGTTTTGGTTATGAACCAGAAACCGGCGGTTCCGGTTCAAACCAGCCGGTTTTTCGGCCGGTTCCGGCTCCGGATACGGTTTTCTTTTCTTTTTTATATATAAAAAAAGGACAACTTAGACAAATTTAAGTGTAACAAAGATATAGACATTTGTAAATTACAATTATTTATTGATAATTCAAAAGGTATATGTTTATATTACATTTACAAATACAAGTACAAATAATAAATTACAAAGTTGAAGTCTTGAAGACTTTTTGAAGTAATAAAATAA
>JAYDZE010569558.1:0-11999 GCA_034509125.1 Monilaria moniliformis
TGAAAAATGTGAAACATGACGTGATTGGATTTAATATGGTTTAAAATTCTATGTCCCGAATGGACAATGTGTGCTTGGATGAGAAAAATGTACCCTAGGTGGGGAAACCTACTGAGTAAGGGGTGTTACAAAATTTCTCCATCAACTTGTTGGTAGTGATGAACTGATTGTGAAGAATACGGGTGTAGGTTGATGCCTCGACTATATTGTGGTTATAATTTGGGTAAACAGTAGAGGATCCAAATCTCAAACCAATCACCAAAGCATACTCTTACCTACTAAATCGAATGACCTTCTCATCAATCTTGTGCCACAACATTATAGGATCACCTGGTTGATTTTGTGTTGCCTCTAGTGATATAACAAAATGCATGCTTTAGTTTGATCCGAATATGTTAACTGGGTGTCTTAGAAAGTGCTCAAACACAGACTTTCCAAATCATTCTAATACATCTTCACCAAATGATGACAACCATAATTTTATTTTTAGAATTACACTCATACCACATGTCGAATTTATAATATGGAAGACATCAACCATACAATATCTCTGCTAAGGACAACCATACAATATCTCTTCTAAGGACAATCAAACTTTAATATGGAAGACATCAACCATATAATAATGGTTTTGTTTTTAAAATGAGCAATTTAATACTGCTAGGAATATATTTCATAATAGATTACATTTTATATTATTTTATGAATTTTAAAATTATTAAAGGTATTTTGGTAAGAAATGTTAGAATTTATATATTTTTTAAGTTTTGTTTATTATATATTTTTACTATCTAAAATGATTATTATATTATTTGCCTCAATTTATAATATTCTTAATTATTTGAGAATATATTATTAATTTAATATTTAGAACGTGTATATATATATATATATATATATATATATATATTTATATATATATATAGTAAGATAAGAATTATTCTATATTTAAATTTCTTCAAAATGATGATAGATATTTCACTTTTTTAAATATATATTTATCAATTAAATAATTTTTTATAGGGTGAACTATAATAATAGTTCTTGGTTAATGTCATTCTCACTATATTTAATGTTATTCTCACTTTTGTGGCTGAAGGCTTTTATAGTCATTTCCAATGCTCTTTCTCTCTCCTCTGCACCACATTTATGATTTCTGCACTCCTCACACTCTCTCTCTCATTTGTACTCTTTCTTGGTTTTATTTCATTATATATATTCTTCATTTTTATGCTTGCACCAATATATATTTTTTCATTTGTATTCTCTCTCTCTTCTCTTGCAAAAGTGATGTATTTTATAATAATAAATTTTTATTTATAGTAAATATTAATAATTATAATAAAAGAATTATTGGTACACTACAAAATACAAAAGATTGTGGAAAAGAAATACTAGGTTTCTAGTTGAAAGACATGGTATCATATCTAATTACAATCTGGAAAAAATGATAGGAGTGAACTTATAGTTTCATTTTGTAGATAAATAGTACTCCCTCCGTCCATAATAAATTGCTCCATTTGGATTTGGCGCGGCTTTTAAGAAATTGTTTGACTTTGTTATCAATATGAATGAAAGAAAGTGGAAAAAGTTAGTGGAATATGGATCCCACTTTTATATATTAGTTTCATAATGGAATATGAGTATAATGAATTAGTGTGAGACTCATTTACCAAAAACAGTAAAAGTGAAAAGGGACATTTTATTGTAGTCGTCCATTTTTGGCAAAATGGGATATTTTATGGTGGACGTAGGGAGTATTTGTTAAGTTTATGGTTAAACGTTATATTTTTTCTTCTATGAAGATCACTATTTGGATTTTTATTACAATTACTCAATTATATATATTGGGACTTACTGACCATACATGTCGAATTCCCAAATATCTCAAATACAATACACATTGTAGCTGTGTATCAATTCATGCCACATATGTATAATAATTATAACTAATCAAACTAAATTGTATATAGCAGATTTTAAAATTATAAAAATATATCCAGTTGAATTAGAGTTTAAATATATTGACCCTTTTGCTCAAGCTTTTTTTTTATTTTTTTTTTGTTCCTTCTGAAATTGAATCTTCAGCTCACGCTGAACGGGCATTTTATAGAAAAAAAACTTCTATCCCTAGAGAACGAAGCTTATGAAAATAATTTTATAAAGATAATGCACACTAAAAAAATACGCATTTTACCGACGGAATAATGTCCATCGCTAATCAGTGGCAGATTACCGACATACTATCCGTTAGTACTTACAGCGGTGGCCTTACCAGCGGATTTTGGGGCTATGTTGGATTTAGCGGCGGATATGTGTCCGCCGGCATTACCGGGGAACATAATTAGACGATAAAATTAAATTCAAAAATTATAATAAATAAAAAGACGGGACTATATCCACTGTTAATCTTAATTTCAAAAATTAAATAAATAAATATTTTACTTTTACCGGCGAATTGTGTCCGCCATTAGTAATTTTAATTTCAAAAATTAAATAAATAAATATTTTATTATTACCGGCGGACATTATCGCCCGATAAATTAATTTCATAACTTCATCCCTCGGTAAATTAATTTCATAACTTCATGCCAATAATAAACACCATATGCACTGCGCACCCGGTTTGACCTAATATTTACAATATAAATACCCATAAACTCCAATGCCTCAATCAACAGTTCTTCTTTTTACATTATTCACCCCCTTCTCGTTTTTCCTGTCTCTATATAAATTAACGGCGTCTGCCAACACCATTAGTATAAGTGCTTCGTCGATGCTTTCACTTGGGCCACTATCGATCAGTCACTTGGTTAGGCCTTTTCCTAATACGGCGAAGTCATCGAATCGAATCTGACCTGATTCGCTCTGAAAGGTTATGTTCTATCTTCTTATATTTTATAGAGTTAAAGATTGGATAAAATCGCTTTTCTGTTTCATTTTCCCCCTATTTTTGTTATCGATTTACGGGACTGTATGAAGTCGATTAGATCTAGTATGAATTTGACAGATCTGGTATAATTTCTTCTTACAGGTTATGACGTAGGCGGTAGCAGTGGCTACGGATGCCGAGAAGGCGGGATTGTTATGGAGGCGGCGGTGGCGGCGGGTATGGTTGTAGTGAGAGTGGTTACGACTACAGATTGTAATTTGAATTCCTATGTATGTAACTTCTCTTTGAGGATGACTTTAATTAAATTCTAGTTTGATTTTTTAATATATATTTTTTCATTTCTTGCGTTTTACGCATTAGATTATAATTTCATTAATTAACATTGATATGTGCTGGTGAAATGGTGGAGCAGTATTGGAATGAGCAGCAACAATTAGTAGCATATTTAAGTGACAATAGTTTAATGTAGAACAGTGGTGTTGTTGATGGAGATTACTCAGATAATCAATGGGGATTAGTGAATAATAACACCATTAATCCCTATATGTCAAAATATGGGGTTAGGTTTTTCTTAGAATCTTCTTCTGACTTAATTAACTGCTAAATTTATGTAACTGGATTTGCTACAACATTGCGTTGACCGACTTAATTAGATGTCATTATTCACAGTGGTTTGTTTGTTTAGTGTGTTTGATGGATGCCATATATGATGATGTTCATGCTGATAACATACTATTTTTCAAACATGGGATTACTTAGGCAGCATGGCCAGTAGAGATTGATCTATTTTTCTTAGGCCAAGACTGTTTGTTTATTAATTACCGGCGGATTCAGTACCGGCAGTGATCTGCAGGAAAGTTTGTTCTCGTTCCTGCCGATATTCCACCAGTAATTTTTTTCCGACAAATAGTTTAACGACATGGTGAATTCGCCGGTAACATGTTTTACCGGCGGATTTTTGGTGTTTGACGACATGGTGAATCCGCCGGTAACATGTTTTTTTGTAGTGGCATATCTATATATACAGATCTATTAATATATTAATACACAGTTGTAACGGGCCAAATATATTCAATATATACTGAAATTAAATAATAAGATAAGAGCTTTAATTTGATATAAAAACATAAAAAATAGGTTTAAATCAAATTAATTATGATGTTAAAAGTTTCAAAATGATTTCTAAATTTTAATTTTCAAATCACTAAAACTGCTTAGTTTGATAAACGATTTAACATGCAGGTTTTATAAACGATTTCATGAAAATACTCTCTTTGGCCATCAGTTCACCACTACAAATTAAAAGGATCTAAAAATTGGGGAGATAATAGACAAGATGAAGAAGAAATTGTAGAATACAAAGGAATAAATTTTGTGGATAAGTTTTCAGTCACATAAAATGGCGCACACACCAACCTCTTCTCTGAGATTTCGATATATGAGAAATATGTGGCTCATCCAAGCAGCTCAATCTCCAAAATCTTCAAAGCTTATTTCTACCTGTGAGCAAGAAGCCTTTCTTACTCACTCCGGATAAGACTTCACTCCAAAATCTTTAAATCATTTGTCTAATTGTGAGTCATCAAGGAGAAATCTAGACAAGAATAGCGGAGCTTCAATAATTCTAAAGAAGTGAAATCTGAGGAAGAAGAGAAACAGAAGAGTAACTGGAATGGTAAATGTATAATCTTCCTCAGATTCCTTGGACCTAATCTCTACACATTCAAGGTCTAACTATGACTCATGCGGCCTTACCTCAACACCCAAACTCTGAAATATATGTGGTGCAAAAAGAAAAGTGTCGTCGATGGAGAGAAAGTGTACAACAAAGAGTGTGTGCATAGAGGAGAGAGAAAATGTGCATTGGGAAGAGAAATATTGTAGAGGAGAGAGATTGCATTAATTAAAATGATAAATGGCTATAAAAGCCCTCAGCCACAAAAAGACAAAAAAAAGGGGCAAAATTGACCAAAAAATATGCAAAAGTACCTCAAAATGTGATTACCCCTATTGTCAAGGGACTATTTTTGCTAATAAAATTCACCAGGGGCCGCAAAAGTGAGAATGACATTGTCCAATGACTATATTTGTAGTTCACTCTTTTACATATATCGTCCTACTATTACTGTTGAAATACTAATCAGGTCATCATATATGGATGGTAGTAAGTACGTGCATAAATATGGTACATTTCACGATTTAATTTGTCCATAATAACACGGGGAGGAATTGCTAGCAACGTGTATTGTGTGAACATTTTCTTTTGTGTTAATGGAAATCAGCATTTGCTATTTTCAATGTGCATTTCGTAAACTTATGTTTATGTGTAATAACTGCAAATTATATGGGACGGATAAACCATATTTGAAAAAATAGGCATAATGGAACAAAGTTATAAAGACGTTGGTGAAATTATGAATTTAGGAACATTCATATATATATTGAATTTGTTCTTACAAATTGCCACACTAGATAGCTTTTATTTTTTGAATCAAATGTGGCACACACACATATATACTCACTACTAGCCTAAATGTATAGGCATGAGTTTTAATATAAATGATTGATGTATTATGAATGAAGAAAGAGTCTCATCATATGAGTAGTGTTACTAGTGATAATAAGTGAAGAAAGTGATGTCTCATGTTGGTACAAATTATAAATAAGTTAATATATCGATGTAATAGGTTTTTGGGTAGTATCTATAAATGTAAATGGACTAGAACTTTTGTGATGTACCAAAACAACAAAAATGGACTTTTTTTTGGACAGATCGTGTATTAATTAAAGCACCACACCATAAGTAGGCGGAATTATTATACCGCACACATGCGAGATCACTATACCACACTTAGGCATGAATGAACACAATACCTTTTGTTAAGAAATATCTCGTGATGTCTCAACTTTGCCACTTAAACTGAACCTCATTGGAACCACACTAGATAGTTGGGGGCCGCATTATGTTGAACTATATAGTGCCCATTCGGTTGCCTTGATAAATCTTATCTCTTTCCACAGTCTTACCTTATCCGCCGTTCGGTTTCCCTTTTCTCCAAAAGCTCGGCCCTTGACAATATCATCTCGGCTCGTCTCCACAGTGGTTTTTCCACCCTTATCTCACGACAACCCATCCTACCCTCACCCCTGCGACTAAACTCGTCCCATCTATCTTTTATCTGGCTTATCCCATCTTTCTCCGCCGTTGTCGTGCGACACCGCCTCTACTGCCGATTATTTTGTCCGATTTGTTCTGTTTTTGGCCGATTTGTTGGTGGGTGTGGGTGGTTGTCGGTGGTTGTTATTGTTTTTGGGTGCGTTGTTGGTTTTGGGCGAATATGTGTTTTGGTGGTGGGTGTGGGTGGCTGTCGGTGGTGATTTGTTCATTTTGGGCGATGATGTTGCTCTGGTGTTCGGTTGGTGAAAAGCTCAGCCCATATCTTGGCGAGGCGACTCGTATGGTGTGTGTGTGAGCATGCAACCAGTGATTCCAGCCATGAGTATGGGTGAGTTTGAGCCCATACGACCAGATCTGAGCCCGTTTTGTGTGTTTGTGTGTGTCGCCGATTTTGTGTGTGTGTGATTCTTGATATTGTGATTTCTTGATTTTTTTCAGTGCTTTGTGTGTGTAAGATCATACATATAATCAACTAATTAAAATTATGTAAGATTATAATAATACTAATCCGACAATAAAATTAAACTTATGTGACGTTAGCCATCTCATGTTACTTTCATACGTTGCCTGCGAATGGTTAATAAAATTAATTTCCAAGTTCTATATGTAATCCTTATATTAGAATATATAATAATTGTGTTTTTTTTCCTACCATCTACTGCGTAATTGCACCAAATGTAATCAATATACGTTATCTGAAGCATACAAGGATTTAGAAAAATTAATTTAAAAGAACCCTATCAAATAGTTGGATAGAAAAATACTCTTGAGCACACTAATTAATATAATTGTTATATAATTTATGTGATAGTGAAGAGTTTTACAACACAACATATGTATTCAATCAAACTACAAGTGAGCCTTACTATTATCCATCCATGTGCACTACATTTGAATAGAATACACACAAAATTTTGGGTGCATGTACTGTAGATCCAGATTCATTAATCTCATAATTAGAATTTGCAATTTTTTTATTTAAATTTATTAAATCATAATTATGATTTGATTATGATGCATACATCAAATGTGTCTTTTCGGAGCCGGTGGTGACAGAGATTAGCTTCAGATAATTTACTTCACTTTACAAATCAATATTTACTTCGAACGAGTAAACTTAAATATATGTCGTCGAGAATATAAAAAAATCTTCCACTGTGATAATTCCATCCACGTTTTCCTATTACCTAAAATCTACAGTCAATTTGCCAACGGCGGATCGCCGAGGGAAGCTCATTCCCTCTCTCCGCACGCCAGGTGTCCGGAACGCTTCGTTTTAACCAACGGAAAATTTGGACTGTAATACGCGGTCGGTTTCCTCGAACATACGGAGTGGTTTCCTCGAAAACTACCTCACCTCGCCGCCTCTACCCCACCGGTTCCCCGATTCGACTCACCGATCCCACTCTCTAAATTCAACTCGTGGGCCCCACCGCTCGTACCCGCCCCACGCGGCGTTGTCGGGCCCCATCCACCACTGGAGGAGGCGGCCGCCGCCGCCGCAGGGGACCTCCTCCCCATGCTGAGGATTCTCTTGAAATACGCCAGCCGACTCGCTGGCGAGCTCTGAGTCAACTCGAACACCGCCTCCGGTCGCCTCGGCGGCACCTCTACCCTCACCCCCACCAAATCTGCCCCCTTCCTCGCCCCCAGCGACGACGACGCCGTCTCCCCGCCCTCGTGCTGAGACGTGCCGCATAAACCGGCCACCGAGCTCGAACCCGGTTCGGACGAATTCGACTCTTCCACCGGTTCGAGCGGTTCTGCCGCGGGGCCCGCCACCTTCTCTACCGGCGAGCGGCAGAGCGGGCAGGTGGAGTGTGAGCGGAACCACATGTCTATGCACTCTATATGAAAGGAGTGGTTGCACTTGGGCAGCAGCCGCAAGATTTCCTTTTCCTCGAATTCCGACAGGCAGACGGCGCACTCCGGCAGCAGCTCCTGGTCAGCCGCGGCGGGATGGTGGAGGAAGACCGGGAGCGAGCTCAGCACCGCCAGCTCGAGGCCGCGGTCGGCACCGGCAAGGACGCTGTTCGCGTACAGCACGACGTGGGTGCGGGCACCGCGGCGCTGGCGGCGGCGCTCGAGTTGGCGGCGGCGCAGCCTGACGAGATACCACCGGGCGTAGAGGTGGAGGCCCACCATGAAAACGACGACGGCGAAGATTACCACGATGGCGCTGAGCATTATCTTCCCGCTCAATGCGTAGCCCTTCCCCGGCTCCGCCGCCATCAGCCGTTGTTGATTTTCGTCAGCAGCAGACATGCAAATCTCAAAATATCATACAAATTTGGGAGAATTTTTTAGAGAGAGGGTGTTGAAGGATGAGCGAGAAATCAACGAATGATGACTTGTGGATTTATACACGCGACAAAATTAAAACTAATAAAGAAATAGAGGAGGAAAAGTTGATGATGAAGAAATTTCGCGATGGTTTCGGTGAGTAAAGAATTTAGGTCCAACTCAAAGTGATAGAAAACGCCATGGTTGACGCGGGACTGGTAGAATGGCGGAAAAGGGTCTGGAGATGGAGGGGTTTGGAGTGGAGTTGGAGTGGGTGGGGTGGGATTGGGTTGAGGGGTAGGTTAAGGATTTTCCGCGGCGGATTAATGCGATCTTATTACAGAGGTCAATTGCGTGGGTCAAAATGGCATTAACTATGCCCAATTTTCATTTATTTCTTTGCCCTTTTTTCCCTCTCCATTTTAATAAGTGGAAATCTGTAGTTTTATATGTGAAGGGGTGTATTTTTTTCACGTAAAGTTCATTTAGGTACAGATTCTAACAACCCTAAAGGCTTAAGGATACAGTCTTACTAAAGTCGTATCGCCAAAAAATTTGTGAGAAAAATACTAGGGTGAAGTTAAGGAAACAATTTTGTTGTAGGAAGAAAAATACATGTACATGTAATATAGATTGTATTTTGAATTTTTTTACATTTTATATATAAATGTAATTTCGTATGTCTATCCAAATTTCTTAATGAAAACATATATATATGTAATCTCATCTGTCTACTAACCCCAATATGCTAAGTGCCTCCCTTTTTTTCGGGGAAGATGTTTGACAGCCTACGGCTCCAAATTCAAGGCAGAAAATTCTCTATTGTGACGTTTCAAAAATGAGTCATCATCTGTGCTATTATCTTCTTAGTAATAATATTGGAAACTAAAGCACCTTTCCCTATAAAATAATATAAATGCAAAATGTGATTAATAACAACTTTTATTAATATTGTAGGTTCTTGGAAATCGCAATAATTTTGGGCATATTTTGAGGAAGTCTTAGCAACCCTACATTTAATAATTGTTGCTTCTTGTGTGATGCAGATTTAGGCGATGCAATTATGATGTATTAGACTAATTATCATGATATAATACTATTATGTAAGTAACATCATTAATCTTTATCAAGCGTATAAGAAGATTCTTCACTATTCGTCGGTTGTTCAGTTGCTACCTCTAATTACATTAATACTTTTATTTGGGGTGGGGTTGATAGAGTTTTTGGTAACTACGTTTTTATGAATAATTCTTTTTGGGGAATAAACCCAATATAATGTCCTTGGATAATGTTTTTTGGTGTTGCCGGGAGAAAAATTTAGAAACATAAGAAAATGTATATTTATATTAAAAATATATATAATATGAAAAGTTATAAATCAATTTTGTTAAATGTCTTTTTCCCTCTCAAAAGAAAATCTCTCTGTTAAAAATTTTTATTTAGAGAGAAGCATATTTAGGCTTGTTACTGATGGGCGCAACATTCAATTAAAATGGGTCCGAAATTGAATAATTGATAGGTTGCGATCATAAGATATGAATAGTTTATGGGTGATTCTATTTATAGGCCATATTTTACTCATTAAAGCTCTCATTTATAAAAATAATAATTATGAATTTAATATTAATCTTATAGTCCATAACCTCCACATTAAAAGTGATTCAAGAAATCTCTTTTCTCATTCCTTTGTATATAAATCCATTCTTCATTTTTCTTTCAATCTTATTTACTTTAAATTTGTTGTTGCATATCTTTTACTTTAAACTACATTGCTGTGTGATTGCCTACTGTCCAATTCCCCAAGAAAATCGAACCCGACTAAACCCAAGAGAGGGACTCGATATGTTGAAAGCCATTTGTTATGCAGGAGAGGGGGAGAGGGGATAGATAGGGAAAGAAGCCACTGTATGAATAGAGCATGTGTAGTCTGCGAATACTTCTCAATCAGTCGGAACTCTTCTCTGTCATGATAAAGTGGAGAAACATGGCAGCGTATCAGCATAAAAACCAACTAGTTTTGAAGCAACAAATTGAAAAAGTAAATAAGTTTGAGGGATAGATAAAGAATTGGAGGGATTTGAGAAAATAAATGTATGTTGTTGAATCGCGCTACTCACTTCTAATTTGGGGGTTATGGGCTATAGGGTTAATTAACAAATTCATAATTATTTTTGTTAATGGGAGCTATATATAGTGAATAAAATGAGGGCTCTTAATATAATTATCCATTGTTTATAATCATTCTTAGCTTTTATTAGTGAAATGTTAATTATTAGGTTAATATTTACAATTATTTTTTTTTGTTTTAATTATAACTAAAATAAATAATTCTAATTGTGATACATAAAAAATGCGAGTTCCATCGAATTGAAAAAACTCCACTGAGGAGATTAGTAACATATTTACTTTAAGCATATGAATTATAAAGGTCAGAAAATTTATAAATTAGAGTTTATTAATTCAGTTAAAATTTATTAATTCCTAAGTCAAATTTATTATTTTTTAATTAAAATTTATCTTTACTATCACTATCAGTTCATCAGAGATCCAAACGCTGGTTTCCTCCACCTAAACCCCCAACATAAAGTAGATGGGAATTAAAAATAGGCGGTCGCGTATCTTCGACCTTTACCATCTGCACTGAAATTCTTCATGGTTACGAGAGAGCTCGCCTCTACCCATCGAGACTCCAGGTATTCAAAGCAAAATATTTAGCACATATTTGGTATGATGAAATAGAACGCTTGTAAAAATGGGATATATTGATGTATTCAAATATGAATCATTCCTAAATACATAACTAAGACCAATTTATATTCATCAAATATAGACATCTTACAGTTGGTTATTGTGCCACGCAACCCTAAATAATTAATTATAATTATCGATAAGGGCGTATAAGTAATTAGCATGATTGTTTGTTAAGGAAGGTAATGAAGTTAGTGGGATTTTGATTTGCATTATCTTAACGTGGATAATGATGCATATTTTATTATTATATTTGGTAACTCACCATGAAAAACGTAGTCATCTTGGAATAAAAGGCTGATATTTTTTTATTTCATTCATCTTACCTGCGTTATTAAAGCAACAGTATCGTGCTCATATATGGTATTGATGCAACACAACGACACTAATGATATAATGAATTGTATATAATGATATACGTTAGTGTTTGTGATTATTAATGATATAATCCATATAATGTGGTAATTTTTTAAATACAGAACATAGATGAAGCACAGCGGCGCTAATGATATAATAAATTGCATATAATAATATACATTAGTGTTTGTGATGATTATTAATGTAACACTATAAAAATCACACAACACCAAAAATCTCCAAGTAAAATCGGTTACCAGCGGATTTCACGCGTTGGTAAATGTTTTGCCGCAAAAATAGTTACCAGTGGATTTAGTCCACAGAAAAATGGCGGATTACCGGCGACCGTCTCCGCCAGTAAAAGTTTGACAGAAAAAAAAATCGGCGGATCGTCGTCCGCCGGTAATATTTTCCGGCCGACAATATCTACCAGTATTTTGTATTTATTTTAGAAAAAAAAAATCAATTTACGAGAATCTGCATAGTGATTCCTACCTATTCTCTTATAACATAGATATGCAATTCGAATGAAAAGACAAC
>JAYDZE010569569.1:0-11997 GCA_034509125.1 Monilaria moniliformis
GGACTACACGAGTGCGATGCTCACGAAGAGTGTTCACATAAGCTATGTATATATATATATATATATATATATATATAGAGAGAGAGAGAGAGAGAGAGAGAGAGGTGGGTTAAAATAAAAACTTGTTATGGTAAGAACGTGAGAATACTTGCATCGAACGTATAAAATAATTGCATTCGCAGTGAAAATTTTTTTTGCCACCTACACAATTCGAACCTGGATTTGTATTCATTCAACAAGGGAGATGCATCCACCATAGATTTTCACCATCTAATGGCTAAAAATAGTTGTTAGATTTTACAATAAGAAAGACTTTTATTTAAACTCATTTATATATATATGTATATATATGTGTGTGTGCGCGCGCGCGTGTATGTGTGTCTGATTTACCCAATTTGTAAATGTTACGGAACAAGTTGCAAAAACATAAAGTTAGGGATCTATTTAATTTTTGCAGTTAATGTTTTTTTTCGATAAGTCAAAGGCTGCTAGTATCATGTTGGCTCAACATATGATGTCATCAAAGGCACAAAAAATATCAAAATGATGATAATGAATCAGAGATGAGCAGTGTGTCATTTGCTAATGTTGTTGGGAGTATCATGTATTCAATGATCTGCACAAGGCCAGATTTAGCACACTATATAAGTGTGGCTAGTAAATTAATGGTTAATCCAGGAAATGCTCGTTAGGAAGCTTTGAAGGTTATAATGAGGTATCTGAAATCAACTACTAATTTTGGATTCTGGTATACTGTTCAAACAAGTGCTAAGAAGAAACACTCTCGGAATTTGTGGATTCAGACTATGCTGCAAATCTGGATACAAGAAAGTCACAGTCTTGTTATGTGTTCACATTGTTTAGAACAATAGTCAACTAAAAATTAACTCCACAACCGAGGCTAAATATATGGTTGTTACTGAAATAGTTAAAGAAAGAATTTGGTGAAGAGGGATGCTACGAGAGCTAAGTGTTGAACATGAAACAATGACTATTATGTGTGATAGCCAGAATGTTATACATTTGATTAAGCATCAAGTTTTTCATGAAAGATCAAAGCACATAGATGTACGGCTATATTTTGTAAGGGATATTGTTGAGAAAAGTAATGTACAAGGTGTGAAGGTTTCAATAGAAGACAATGTCGTTGATATGCTAACTAAAGCATTGCTAGTTGCTAAGTTCAAGTATTGTATGAGTTTAGTCAATGTGTGCTTTTTTAAGAAGAGCATCACAAAGTAGTTGAAGAAATACAATATTGGAGAGTTTTTTATTAGAGTTGCTATGCAATCAAGGTGGAAAATATTATGAGGTATGACTTGCGTAGAGAATATGTCTCCGGAACTAAAACTGAAATGAGGGAAAGAAGGAGGATCCGGTTTGAAATGAGTAATAAGATTCGGTTAAGCGGCTTTAACTAATTCCTAGATCGTTGTGTGAAGCTTCTAAAAGAATGATGTTCAATCTTGTGTTTTCACAGTAGATGTCAGTAGAAGTATATTTCTCGATGTTATGGGTTTACATTAGTATGAAGTACTTTATGTAAAAAATCTTCGGTGAATGATTTCTTTAGGGGAAAGAGATCTATGGTAAAATTTCAGTAAATGTTTCTATTGAAACTTTGCAAAAGAAGAGAAGTATGAAAGTGTGAGCTATAAGTAAGTATTGTTCATTTCTCGGTTTCATAGAAATAGAATTAACATAACTCATATCATAATTCATGCAATTTGTAACTTGTACTCAAGTTCTTTTCACACCAAAAAACAAAAGTATGAGAACAATAGGGTGTTAGCAAAATATTACGTACGTTCAATGCAATTTATATAGTAGCCAAGAGTTATGCTCGTTGCAAATTTCGGTCATAATTTTGTTTCTTGCTTATTGAAATTGATATTAGTTTATTTGACGTGTTATTCTGATGAATTTGAGTATTATTTTTTTGATATCTTGACAATAGCGACTATAGTCATACTTCAATGATTTTTTTATGGGCAATATCATATGTACTGATCTTAATATTATCCATATTTCATAAAATATATAAATTATACCATTTTAACTATTTTTTCATTATCCCAAAGTCAAAATCAAATTATATTTTAATATTTTGTTTTATTAACTACTGTTCATAAAAAATTAAAAAAAAAACTCCACCCACCAACACCATTATCGGCCGATGACCATCACGCCACCGTTGGCTCTTGCGCTTCGCAACAACCTTGCCACCACCGACCACCACAATTACCAACGTCACCACCGCAACAACAAACTTCATATACACCACCACTACCACCACGCCCTCTGCAAATTCACCACTGCCACCACCACACCCTCTGCAAATCCATGATCGCCACCACCACATTCTTTGCAAATCCACCACCACCATACCCGACTTCAATTGAATGCTCGACGCTCGATCAAACATCGAGTGTCAAGCATTGATACATACTCGACTCGATGCCTGGTCGATCGAGAGATCGAGCATCAACCAACAGTTTGACTTCAACTATTGCTCGACATGCTCAACTTTATGAAGAAATTCATGATAAACACACTGAACATTATCTTTGCACAGCGGATAGAAATCATATTTGATAAAACAGTGAAGTAAACCAAGCAGCAGCTTTTGCATTGATTGAAAGGATGGTTTACAAAGACTCTTATGTGCACTATATATAGCAACGTTCAGAAGCACCTAGAAACTAGGTGTACAAACCCTAGCTAACTACAAGACAACCATACTATAAAACAAACTAGTGTAACTGAAAGGAACCAAAGCATTCGCTCCTCACGTGCTGTCTTTATGCTTTTCCAACTAGGATGTCTTTCCATCTAGGACGTGTCGATTGTATTTGCTGAACGCTACTGCATGGGAGAGCTAGGCTTTTGATGCTACCATTGCTCTTGCCTTGCATGTCATTTGATCGTCGAACTTGATCTTCTTTTCCAGCATCACTACTGTCCATGTTGAGCACGTTAACACTTCCCCTCAATTCGATCGTGTGTAAGGGGCAAATGCTAAGTTTGTTCCGGAGCTTAGAGAAGAATTGATAGCTCAAAGCTTTAGTCAAAACGTCGGCAATCTGATCAGCACTAGGAACGTGTCTGAGCTCGAGTTCTCCAGCCCTAACTTTATCCCTAACAAAGTGGATGTCCAGTTCAATATGTTTGGTTCTTGCATGTAAGACTGGATTACTAGCAAGAGATATAGTACTCAAGTTATCCACCCACACAACCGGAGGTTTGACATACTTAACATTGAGTTCTTTCAACAATGAGTTTATCCAAGTAACTTCACACACAGCTTGTGCAAGACTTCGATACTCAGCCTCAGTACTCGACCTTGATACAACCGACTACTTCTTAGAACACCAAGACACTAAGTTCTTTCCAAAGAAGACACAATATCCAGTCACTGACCTCTTGTCATCAACATCAGCTGCCCAGTCTGAATCAGAGAAAGCAGTCAAGATTGCATCCGAGCTTTGAATGTGTAATCCCTAATCCGTTGAACTAGATATAGGTATCTCAAAATCCGCTTGACATCCTTCCAATAAGTGTCTAGAGGGTTGGCCATATACTGACTGACTTTGTTGACAGAATAGCTGATCTCTGGCCTAGTGATGGTGGCATATTGTAGTGCTCCTACAGTGCTTCTATATAGCTTTCCATCAATAGTTGGGCTTCCCTCGGATTTACTTAACTTTAGACTTGACAACATAGGAGTTGGACACCCTTTGGCATCCTCCATTTTAACTTTAGCAAGTAGATCTTTAATGTATGCTCCTTGACTGAGATGAAGGCCTTGTGTTGTGTAAGAAACTTCCACACCAAGAAAGTGCTTCACTTCCCCTAAATCCTTGAGAGAGAACTGAGCACTCAAGTTAGTGACAACAGAGGAGATGGCAGTAGACGAATTACCTGTAATCAGCATATCATCAACATAAATAAGCATGTATACAGTCTCTGAACCTTGAGTTCTGTAAAAGAGGGATGTATCAACTCTAGACTGAGTGAAGCCAAGTGAGAGAAGAGCTGATTGCACAGTGCAAAACCAGGCTCGAGGAGCTTGCTTTAAACCATATAGGGCTTTGTTGAGTTTGCAGACCAGAAGTGGAGAGCCTTGTTCAAATCCAAAGGGCTGTTTCATGTAGATGTCTTCTTCTAAATTGCCATGGAGAAAGGCATTGTTCACATCTAGGTGTTTAATAGGCCAAGAAGCTGACACAGCAATAGATAACATAAGCCTAATGGTTGAAGGTTTAACCACATGACTGAAAGTTTCAGTGAAGTCAAAGCCAGGTTCTTGAGAGAATCCCTGAGCAACTAGTCTAGCTTTATACCTTGCAACAGCTCCAGTGGCATGTTTCTTAACTCGAAAGATCCAGGTATTACCAACAAGATTTTTCCCAGGTGGCAACTCAGTTAGAACCCAAGTTCTTTAATAGAGCAAGATATTCCTCTACCATAGCTTGCTTCCACACAGGAATAAGAAGAGCCTTAGAAGCTGAGGCAGGTAGTGCATACTCAACAGTGGAAGTCACTGAAGTGTAAACTTTGGGTTTGAATATTCCAGCCTTGCCTCTTGTAATCATGTGATGGACAGGTTTTGGAGGAGCAACAGGAGTTGATTTGGTATGATTTGAAGGGCTAGAAAATGGAGACACAGGTGGAATGTCAGTGATATCACAAGGAGGAGAGGATGATCAAGAAGAAGGAGAAGATGATGGAGAAACAACAGGAGGAGTTGGAGTAGCTGAAGGACAAACAGGTGTGCTTGTATTAGGATCAAGAGTAGGAAAATGAGCAAAATAGATGGGAGGAGTTGAGTGACTGGATGAGGAGCAGTTAGAAGAGGAACCAGAGTCCTTTTTGTAGGGAAAGGATTGTTCATCAAACAAGACATCTCGAGTTATTATGACTTTTCCATCATCTAGTAAGACCTTATAACCTTTGTGGGAAGAGCTATACCCTATGAATGTAGCAGAGGTGGATCTATATTGAAGCTTGTGTTTGTTGTAAGGTCGGATGTGAGGGTAACAAAGACAACCAAAAATTTTAAGACTTTGATAATCAGGTTTAGATCTGAAGAGCTTTTCATAGGGAGACTGATATTGTAGAAGAGGTGTAGGGATTCTGTTGATGGTGTAGACAGCAGTAACAAAGGCATCATCCCAAAAACGAGTAGGCATTGAGGCTTGAGCAAGTAAGGCCAGTCCCATTTCCACAATATGTCTATGCTTTCTCTCAGCTAAGCCATTCTGTTGTGGAGTGTAGGGACAAGACACACGATGGTGAATCCCCACTTCTTGAAGGAAAGTAGTAAGGCCTCTGTACTCTCCACCCCAATCACTTTGGAGTGTCTTGATTTTATGATTCAGTTGGTTTTCCACCATAGATTTAAAGTGTTTGAAAACAGCTTCAACTTCCCCTTTAAACTTCAACAAATACAGCCAAGTATGTCTACTATAATGATCAACAAATGTTACATAATAGACATAACCATTTCTGGATTTGATTGGGGCAGGTCCCCACAAGTCACTGTGAATTAATTCAAGAGGTTGAGTGTGAGTAGAAGAGGAATCTGAATAGGGTAATCGATGACTCTTTGCAATGCAGCAAGGATGACACAATAAGCTAGACTTTATTGAATCATAGGAAATATTACAACCTTGTAAAGCTTTTTCAACCATGTCATAAGCACAGTGACCTAGACGTTTGTGCCACAATTCTAGACTAGTTACAAGATTGCAGGAAGGAGAAGAAGCTAAGGCCAACTGAGGAGTAATAGCTAAAGATGTAGAGCAAGCAACAGGAACACTGCAGATGCTTTTATTGGAGGAGGAAGAAGCTGGATAACTCGATGGATTTGGGATGCTTGAGGATGACTTGTGAAGAAGAAAGTGGTAAAGACCACAATCAAGCGTGCCCTTGAGAATTACTGCCTTGGTGACCTGATCCTTGACAAAACAAAAGGTAGGATGAAACTCAAAGAAGACACCATTATCCTTAGCAAACTGTGAGACACTTAACAGATTTTTTGTTATTTGAGGAACATAGAGAAGATTTTTAAGATGTAATGATCTAGAGGAAGAATCAGAGGAAGCTTTAAAGACAGAATTTCCAATGTGACTGATATTAACACCTTTACCATTACCTAGGAGAACCTGCTTACCTCCATAGTACTCAGTGGCTGAGTTGAGGTTGGTGTAGTCACTTGATATGTGATTGGTGGCTCCTGAATCCGGATACCAAGAGGAGGTGGAATTGTTGTCAAAGTTGTATTCTGAAGGAGCATGAGTAGGAGCAGAGTGACCAGCATGACTGTTTCTGGTTTGTGCAAGGTTAGCAGTAGGATTAGGTTGATGGTAAGGTTGCTGTTGTGACTGTGGCTGCCTCATTTGAACTTGTGGGACAAAGTGCTGCTCAAATCTGTGCCAGCATTTGTCTGCAGTATGTCCTTGTTTCTGGCAGACTTGGCAAGTAACTTTGGCCGTACCATACTTGTCTTTTCCACTCTTTCCTCCTCTATAGTTTGAAGAGTTACCTCTTCCATCATTTCGATTGTAGCCTTGCCCATTTCCTTTATTGTTGTATCCTCCATCTTTCCTTGAAACAGCAGTGTGAGTCATGTTGGCTGATGGCTAAGAGCCATCCATGTTTGCAGATTGAGATTTGCTGGATTCCAATCTGGACTCGAAGCTCATCAAAAGGGCACCCACATCTTGTAAAGTCCATCCTTCTGTTCTCGATGTGATGGTGACCATGACAGGGTCATACTCTGCACCCAGACCAGCTAGAACATGTAGGATCTGATCTTCTTCCAACACCCTGCATCCTGCAGATCCAAGAAGATCACAACAAGTTTTAACTTTGTTAAGATAATCTCTCATAGTCAGTGCATCCTTTTTGACAGTTTGAAGCTGCAACTTGTATTGCATAATCTTTGTTAAGATAATCACTCATAGTCAGTGCATCCTTTTTGACAGTTTGAAGCTGCAACTTGTATTGCATAATCTTTGCCTTTGATTGGCTGGCAAAGCTAGTCTCAATAGCATGCCAAATCTCCCTACTAGTGCTCAATCCTACCACAAGAATCATGGTGCTTTCAGACAGCGAGGACTGCACCCAAGCTGACAGCAATTGATCTTGGCGATGCCAAGATAAAAAATCAGGGTTTGCTCTCATTTGTGATGTCCCATCTATTTGGATCATCTGTGGAGGAACAACCTGATCTCCAGTTAGGAATCCCTCCAATCCATATCCTCTAGCAGTGGTGAGGATTTGCTGCTTCCATATCAAGTAGTTGCTTTCAGAAAGCTTAACAGAAATGGGGTGGTTTTGAGGGAGAATAGGAATAGGTTGCAGGCTGTGACTGTTGCCTGAGGCAACATATGACTCGTCACTTTCAGCCATAGGAAGAAAACAAGAAAAGAGACAAAAAAGGAGTGGTGATCAGAACCTAGGCTCTGATACCATGAAGAAATTCATGATAAACATACTGGATATTATCTTTGCACAGCGAGAAGTAACCATGCTTGATAAAACAGTGAAGCAAACAAGGCAACGGCTTTTTCATTGATTAAAAGATGATTTACAAAGACTCTCATATACACTATATATAGTAACGTTCAGAAGCACCTAGAAACTAGATGTACAAACCCTAGCTAACTACAAGACAACCACACTACAAAACAAACTAGTGTAACTGAAAGGGACCAAAGCATTCGCTCCTCACGTGCTCGGTCTTCGACGGGAATCTTCACGCTTTTCCAACTAGGATGTCTTTCCAGCTAGGACGTGCTGATTGCATTTGCTGAACGTTACTGCATGGGAGAGCTAAGCTTTTAATGCTACCGTTACTCTTGCCTTGCAAGTTCTTCGAACGTTGAACTTGATCTTCCTTTCCATCACCACTGTCCATGTTAAGCATGTTAACACGGAGATATGACGATGGAGATGCGGATCTGGCGATGGAGGTGCGGAGATCTGACGCACGGATCCAAATGCCTCGTCCAGTCCGGTGAGGTGTGGAGGATCTCGAGCAGCGTGAGGATGAGTGGCTTCTCGACGGAAGCGTAGACGAATTCGTGGCCAGTGAAATATGACGCACGGGGATCTGCAGAGTGGTGGAGAGAAAAGTTTTCGTGTGAGAGATGAATGAGAAAGAGAAACCGTTGTTTGAGGGATAGAAAGGAGAGGTGAGTATATTTAAATGTATAAGTATTGGCTTTCTGGTTTATTCAAAAGTCCAACTATTAAATTAAAATTAGTGAGGGATTACTAGCAGATTCAGTCTACCGATAAAAATAATTTTTTCTATTTATTTTATTTATTCATTTAATTATCGAATAAATATTTCCAGCAGATATTTGTTTGCCGGTAAAAATAATTTTGTTATTTATTTAATTTACAAATTTAATATTTTTGGTGGATCAAGTTCGCCGGTAAAAGTAACTTTTTTATTCATTCAATTTTTGGAATTAATTTTGCCGGCGGAGTTTGTCCGCCGGTAATACCGACGATGACATATCTGCTGGTAAATTCGACTGTGATTTTAGCGCATACACATGGTGCCAAAATCTGTCGGAGATTCGTCAGTAAGTCCGCTGGTAAATGTACCAACGGATAGCACGCGGGTAGTTCGCCGGTACTTAGTGATGAACATTTTTCCGCCAATAAAATGCGTATTTTTTGTAGTGGTTATTGTTCTAATTGCCAATTTAGATATGGAATTGTCTTGTGAGTGATGAGCATAAAATTGAAGAAAGTTTGAGGTAGGTTGAGGGTGTTGGACGCGCCGAAAGTTGTGAGGTTTAGATTAAGGTTTTTTGTGTGATTCTTTGACTTTATGCATCTACAAGGGGCTGTAATTCGGGTAGAAAATATGTTAAGCTTGATGTAATTGTTAATCATTTGGAAATATTGAAGTGTTAATTTAGTTTAAGGATTACCTTGATGTTAAATTATGATTTAGAGTGGTTGAATATGTATGATGACAGTTTGTGGTCACAAGATTTCATTTTGAATTAGTTGGCTTAGAAGTTATCTTTAGACTAATCTTTCAACTCATTTTTTAAAACCATGCTTTCATAATTAATGTCCATCGGCTGTATTGTTTCAACTAGAGTAGAATATGTGTTTATATGTTAGAGAAATATGATGGAAGCCAAGAAAATTATAAGTTGAATTTGAATTCTAAGTTGGAATCTAAATGCCCTACCTATTCTGCCACCTTCTATATAGAATTTTTCAGCATACTTAAAATGGTATAAACTTTGTTTTAATAATTTTCCAAAATAACTATAATTAATCTAAAAGCCATTTGTAATTTATGAGGATTTGAAGAGTTCATTTACTATATTGATAAATATGTTGATAAACTGCCAGAAGCTGGCATGTTTTGGTAGGTAGTAGGGAAACTTGCATATCTCCTAAACCACTAAGATCTTCAAATGTAATTTTTTTAATCAACCTAGACACTTTGAGGTTTATAAAGATGATAGGCTGGACCTCTCGAGCTAACTATATGAAGGCAATTTATTATGTTCAAGTGGTTGTAGTACATACCTTTCCAAGTTAAGTAAAGAGAAATTGATGTCTGGTTTCTTAGGCTATCTCTTAGCACCTTAAGAAATATGTGTAAAGATAGAAAATCTTTTAAAACTACATAAATAGTCCTTTAAATTAAAAAGGGAAATAAGGAGAGTTTATTTATTGTAATTGTTTGCAAGTAATAAAGTGTCTAAAGGCAAAGAGAAGGTTCAAGAGCAATAGAGTATCGTTTTTAAAGTTGTTGGGCTTGCTAAGGTAGCATATTCACACCTTAGAATATAATCCATATGATTTGAATTACATATTGTTACTTATAAATATCTATGTATGTGTAAAACATGATTAATGTATTGTTGGGAATATGTGCTCTTGATTTGGTAAGTAAAATACTTATACCGAGAAAAGGAAAATATATGTATATGTGTTAGTGTGGTTGCTAAAAGTAATACGACTAAAAATGTGAATTATGGGAATTGATAAGTTGTGGAAAACATGTTAAACTGGTTTGATATTGTTATTTGAAAAGGTGTTCAAAAGTGTTGACTATGATGTTGAGCATAAAATCTTCTGTGTACACGCCTCATTGCTTGTGTGAGTCATAGGGTATAGTTGACATATCATAGAAAAGCAATACTGCAAACACGTTTGGTCATTCACCTTCTAGATAACCGAAGCTATGATCCACATGGTTACGTGATATGTTATATGTGAATTGTGTCCTAAATGAGCTTATATGTGAAAGACGCCTCACTATAGGCATACAAGAGATTTAGTGCACTGCCTTACGATAGGCATAGATGGAAGAATTGGTACAAGCCCTAAACGGGTACAATCAATCTCCATGCGAGGAAAATTACATGATGGTCGCCCTTATCAGGCTAAATGTAGTCCATGTAACACCGGAAATATTACGAATATTAATTATAATAGAAACTAAGATAATTTATGAAATTATTAATCGAAAATTTAGAATTTTATTGGAAATTTGTTTAATATGATTAGATTTAGAAAATTCAAATATTATTTAGTATTATAAATAACTTAATTAAAATGTGATGGTGTTTTATTTTGAAATATCTTAATATGTATTATTTAAAATTAAAATTATATCATTTGAAGAGATTAGATAATTAATTATGATTAATTAAAATAGTTTAATTATGTAGTAAAGATGTGTGGGCCGAAATTTATATGTTTGTATGTTAGAATGTTGGGCTTATGTGAACAAGAAAATTGAAGCCCATTATTTTTGTTAACTTCACACATCGAATTTGTGAGGAAGAAATTATCCCCCTCTCTCTTCCTAAACCACCGGCTCCTACACAAGAAAAATTTGGGGGACAAGTGTCAAATAAATGGTCCCCGAATGGCCGCCACTCTTTTTCCTCTCTCTTTCATTTCTCATTTTCTTCACTTCCCAGTTTCTCCTCCCAGTTTTCGTCAAACAGTCGTTGCCTTTCATTGCCGGCACCACTTCTCGGCTGCCCAACCACCATCGCCATCTCATCTCCCGTTTCTCTCTCAGGCGCATCTCTTTACACCTACACTAAGACACGCAGCCACACATACATTTTTCCCTCTTCTCGGCCCTTCTCTGTCTGCCGAAAAAATACCGCCGTCGCTACTGCCTTGCTCTCCGATACGCCGCCGTGCCGCTGAGATCGCCGCCCGCCATCTCCTACATTTTTCTCGAGCCAACTCTCGGCCTCTACCTCTCACACTCAACACACACACACACACACACACACACACACACACACACAGAGTAATGGCATTACTTTATATTCTGTTTTATTTCTTTTTTATTTATTAGATTTCAAATTCAAGAATGGGGATAGTTAATAAATATATATCTGAAATTCTTTGTTGGGTGGAGTTTAGAAAGAAGTAAATAAAAATTTAGTCTTGATTGGAAGAAGCCGAGATCTCAAAAATAAAAGTTGGGGATTTTAGTGTGAATGGTTGATTTGAGATATTTGGGTATAGCTTTAAAACTGTGAAGTTTGCACGAGAGGAAAGGTCGCAGTAGGGGTGTTCACGGTTCCGGACGGTTCCAGTTTGGAACCGCCAGTTTCGGTTCCGTGCATGGGAGGAACCGTAACCGAACCTTGGGGGGGGAGGCGGTTCCGGTTCCAAACCGGACGGTTTCGTGGCGGTTTTGCCGGTTCCGGTTCCAGTATTTCGGTTTTTTTTTTTTTTTTTTTTTGTTTTTTCTTCTTCAGAGATTGTGAATTGTATTGTATTTTCTATTGTAAATTGTAATTCAAAATCGAGAGATAAGAGTATAATTTTTTTTAAAAGAAGACAAAGAAGATAATAATTGAAATTCGAAAATGAATTTTTATTGATAATTTGAATGTGTAACATATTGATGATATAATTATACAAAGAAAGAAATCCAACTTTGTATATAAAAATACAATCTCACTTTGTATATATAAA
>JAYDZE010569580.1:0-11997 GCA_034509125.1 Monilaria moniliformis
ATACCCTCCACAACAGCCAGAATTTCAGCCAACATCACGTTAGATCTTGGAGGTGTCGGTCTAGACATTGCCACTATAATCTTCCCATTCCAATCGTGAATTATAACTCCAACTCCATAGGTACTGGTCGATGGATTGAATGCCGCATCTACATCCACTCGATAGACCCCTTTTCTTGGTGTAAACCAGACACGTTCCCCGCTTCGAATATCAGTGTTAGCTGGCCGACTATAAGCTTTCAGCGCATTCTGATGCTCGGCCTAGAATATCTCGCATTCCACCTCCAAGGGCGGCCTTACCTCACGTCCACGATCATGTCGTAGCGTGCACACAAACTGCCACACACGCCATAGCAACAAGCACCAAATCTCATACCTTCCTGTATCCACATTCCTTTGGACAGTTTCGGCCATGACATTTAAGTCGTCCAAGTCGCCTTTCTTCATTAAATTCCAGAACGAGCTAGTCTTCTATACCGCCCGAATTTTCGGACAGAAGATCAGAGTATGTGTCGTCGTGCCCCATCTATCTTTACATAAGTAACAGATTCCATCTGTAGGAGTGTGATGCGCTTTGAGGTTCGCCGAGGTGGGAATCATGTTATTCAAGGCCCGCCAAATGAATATTTTTGCCTTTGGCGGTATGGAACGTGCCCAAATATACCTATTCCACCACTTCGTATCTTCGTTGCTCACATGCCGGTGTTCCTCATAGTGTCCAATTTGCAGCAAATACGCGGACTTGACAGAAAAGATACCGCTTGGCTCATACCCCCAGCATCGTTCGTCCCGCGAGGACTTTTCCTTGATCGGGGTGTCGAGTATAACCGAGGCTTCGTGCGCGTAGAAATTCTGTTCCACCACATCCTTCATCCAGATCCCTTCATCGGAGATTAGCTCACTCACCGTTGCATTTTGATCCAGCCTCGTCCCTCGCCCTTTTAGCTTTGTTTGATATTTGCTATTGCTCCAACGATCTTTGAAGATCTGTACCTGTTTACCGTCCCCTATCCTCCATAGCATGCCTTTCTCGATAATCTCCTAGCTGCTGAGGAGCGAGCGCCAGACGTAGGAACAGTTCGGCTTGGCTCGGGCCGTAAGAATGTCGTCACCCACGCCATATCGAGCTCGGAAAACTCTAGCCACCAACGAACAAGGGTTTTTAATTAGACGCCATAACTGTTTGGTGAGCAAAGCTAAGTTGAATTTCCGTAGATCCTTGAATCCCAGACCCCCTTTGCATTTTGGTTTGCATAAATTCGTCCATATAGCCCAATGTAGTATATTCTTTTCTTCCCGATCGCCCCACCAGAAGCTCGCGCACAGCTTATTTATCTCTGAACAGATATTATCCGGCAGCTTGAAGCACTGCATAGCATAAGTAGGGATAGCCTGGATCACAGCTTTAATAAGAATCTCCTTTCCTCCCGCCGAGAATTGCCGTTGATTCCAATCTAGGATACGTTTCTGAATTCGGTCCCTTATGTATCCAAATTGCAGTCGCTTTTGTCTAGTGCAGTAGGTTGGGAACCCTAAGTATCGTTGCTCACCTTGTTCCCGTCTCATAGCTAGCAACCCGAGGGTTTGTTCAACTATCATTTCACTGGAATTGGGGCTGAAGGTAACCGTTGACTTGTCCAGGTTAATACATTGGCCCGAGGCTAGCTCATAGGCATTTAAAATCTCCTTCACTGCCGTCGTCCCTTCTCTATTCACCTTGAAGAACAGAACACTGTCGTCGGCAAAAAATAGGTGGGTGATATAAACTTGTTTTGGAGCTATGGGTATTCATTGGATTCTCCCCTTCTTCTCCGCATCATGAATCATCGAAGACGAACCTTGCGCACAGAGGACAAAAAGGAAGGGAGAAAGCGGATCGCCTTGACGCAGTCCACGTGAAGGGGTCACAATTCCATGAATTCGCCTATTAACCAAGAAGGAGAATCGGACAGATTGAACACATCTCATTATGAGGTTGCAAATTGCTTCCGGAAAGCCTATTCTTCGCATCATCGCCTCCAGAAACGGCCACTCCACTCTATCATATGCTTTGCTCATGTCCATCTTTGCCACCGCATAGCTATCTTTCCCTCGCCTCTTGTTTCGAAGCCAATGCTGGCACTCGTAGCTGATGAGAATGTTATCTGTGATTAGTCGGCCTTTAATAAACGCACTTTGTTCCTCATCGATCACCCTCCCAAGCACTTGTTTTAGTCTTTTCGCCACCGTCTTTGCCACAATCTTATAAACAGTGTTACATAAGCTGATAGGTCTGAAATCCTTTACTGTTTTTGGCCTCGCCTTCTTAGGAATCAAGCAAATTAGCGTATTGTTCCAAGCACTGATATCTGCCCCATCATTTAGCGTCAATAGTATCCTCTCCGTTACTTCGTCTCCCATGACTGGCCATAATTTTTGGAAAAATCGTGCATTAAATCCATCCGGTCCCGGAGCTTTGGAGGGATGTATATCGAACAGTGCCATTTCCACTTCCTTTCTATCAAATGGTCTATTAAGAATTCCGAAGTCTTCTTCCGTCACTTTTTGCATCACCGTCCCCGTTACCCGTTCTATATCATTCGCCGTTGGATTGTCTGTCCTGAACAACTGAGCAAAGTAAGCTTCTATAATTTTTCCTTTGCCCTCCTCTGTAGAGATTATTATTCCAGAATCACTCATCAGCTCCTTTATCTCATTCTTTGCCCGTCGTTTCAACGCTTGCCCATGAAAAACCGCCATGTTTCTATCACCATTGGCCAGCCAATTCAATCGTGCTCGTTGCTTCCAGTGCGTTGCCTCAACTTTCTCTGCATGCTCAATGTCCTTGGTTACCTCAAGAAGATCATTGTGTGTCGATTTTCCTCCAATATTCCGCATGATCTCCTGCCACTGTCTTCTCAGATTCTCTATAGCTTTGCCGTTTGAATTAGAATAGAGCTTAGCCCATTGCATCAAGAAGCTACTGCATTTGGTCAGTTTTTTCGTTAAGTCGTGCGAGAAGCGCAACGACTCCCATTCACAAATAAAATGCGGGATCATTTGTTTTTCAAGCAGCCATTTATCTTCAAAGAAAAACCTTCCTTTTCCTTTCAATCTTGGACCAGAGTTCGTTGTTGCAAAGGAGCAGAGAATCGGCCGATGGTCGGACCCGAAGAAATCAAGTAGAGTTGTCGATGTACCCGCAAACTTGTCCCCCCATTCTTTATTTATAAGGATTCGGTCTAACCTTTCATAAATTGGCTCATCTAACCGTTTGTTGAACCATGTGAACCCTTTGTCCGGATGTGGGACTTCGTTTAGCCCGCTGTACACTAAAGCATCCCGAAAGTTGCTCATTTGAGACGGAGGGCGGGGTCGGCCTCCTAGTTTTTCCTTATCATTCAGAATCTCGTTAAGATCTCCGCCCAACATCCACGCTATATCTGTCCCGTGCTCCATGTCCCATGAAAACCGTCGTTGATCCGGGCTTGGGTTTCCATACATACCGGTAAACCTCCATCGTCCTCTATCCTCGTTCACAATGCAATCTATATGTCCTTACGAGTACGATTTAATGTGGACGTCAACTGAATCGTCCCATAGTAATATAAGCCCTCCTTTTTTTCCTTTTGCCTCCACACAAAAAAGGCCATTCATTCCTAAACCCCCCTTCCACTAGTGACATCGAGTCTTATCTAGTCTAGTCTCATTGAGGAAGACTAGACTTGGGGTAGCTCTAGCGATTACTCGCTTGAGCTGGTGGAACGCGCGCGTGCTACCCATCCCGCGCACGTTCCAGACGATGCAATTCATGGTGATCGGCGGGACTGCCGCGCAGTCTCCGCCGTTACTCCTTCTCCTTGGCTGGTATAAGTGAATCTTGGTTGCTTTGTTTTAGGTGATATGTTCTCTTCCTCCCTCATTCCTCCTCCTCGTTTCCTTATGGCCTGATGAGTATTTTCTGTGCAGTCAGGGTTAGCCGAGGCATCTTGCGTTATATCAATTTTCCTTGCTCACCGCTTCCATCCTCTCACGGTCAGCTTCGGGTTTTCTGTTTGTGGCGATCTCCTGTGAGCATCATCTTCTAGCATCTCCTTGTCAAGGTCCACACGTACCTTGCACCCTCCTTCTTCCCCTTCCTCATTCATGTCCGTCGATTTTTCACAGGGGGGCCGCTTCCTCTCCTCCTTCCCATTGTTACTATGTATGATAATCTGTGTGTCGGATGCTTCGATACTTTGTGCCGGTCTGTGAGCGGGATGGATCCTATCTACCTCGTCATTGGCACCCATCTCTTCCTCTCGGTTTTGACTGCCCCAAGTTGCCGTGGTCTCTTCTCTCGTGCCTCCGAACTGTTTACCATCGGCCTTATTCCCTCTGACATTCGTTCGTCGATTCCTTCGTAAATCCTGCATCCGCGACGCTCTTAACCAGGGACCAAAGGCTTTTGTTTCCTTGTCAGCCGTCGAATCGAAACAGTGTCTTACAAGATGGCCTAGTCTGCCACATGCTGAGCAAAACTCCAGAAGTCGTTCATATCTTATTATCACGGTCTGCGATTCCATCGTCGAATCCAGTTTAATCTTGACGCAACGTTGGAGAGGCTTGTTAATATCTCTTGTCACCTGCACTCTTGCGTATTGGCCTATACAATTCCCCCCTTCACCTTCATCGATTTTGTCTACACGCCCCACCGCTTCACCAATTCGGCGGATCGTGTTAGGGTTCATGCATAGAATTGGTAGATTATGGTACTGAATCCACGTCGTGAACTCCGTGAATTGGACGTCCGATGGTTTTTCCAATCCTTTTGGTTCTTTGAATGCCATAAAGCTGACGAAAAAGTGCCACGGTCCATCTTGGAGAGCATGGTTTCGATCACGCTCCCTAGAGAAGATAACGACGAACAAGTTATCTGCCACTATTTCGATATCTATCTCATTGCGTATGTTTAGAATTCTGGGAACGTGAACTCGTAGGGTTTCTCGGTATGCAACCCTGGAAGCGAATATCTTCCCTACCACCAAGCTCCGAAACCTGCTACTGTTGGGCCGACTGCCATCTTGTTCTGCCGTCAGATCCACTTCCACCACATTGTTATCCGCTTCTTTTTCAAGATTTAACTCTGCCACCAACTTTGATATTTCGTGCGGGTCCATGTTTCATCTAGCGTTCTCGACTGCTACTCCGGAGAGACACCGGGAAAGGCTACCCTTACAGGGAAGACGACTCTCCTCTCAACCCTAGAGCGGCGGCTAGGGTTTATCTCGAGGAGGATTTTGGGTAATATAGTTAAGGCTGTCTAGCTTATTTAGTTAATTACTCAATTATTATTCATCAATCATACTTATTTCAGTTCCAGTACCCTTGTCTGGCTAGTCTGGCCGAATATTTCAAGATTTAATGTGGCCCATTACCATATTATTGATATTAATTTGTATATATTGATTTCTCTTTAAAGACATGAGAAAAATATTGAGTTATGTGGCCTAAAAAATACTTTGAATCAGACCAAACTTTCGGGCTCGTTTTATTTATTTGGACTGAATCATTATTTAGGACGTTAGTGAATTTTTAGGCTCACCAATGCCCCAAAAGGTAGTCTTTTGTAAGTTAAACATTTGACTTGGTAGTGCCGATAAATGAAGTCATGTAGAAACGAACTAAATAACTACTTCACCGTTATTTTTCGTGCTCTTCCCAATTCTTGTTTATTTGCCTTTTCTTTTCCCAATTTTTGCATGTTTTTTTTCTTTACGTAATTTATTTGTAAAGGGAAAATATAAGTTTCTACCCCCAATCTTTATAAAAAAAAATGTCCCAATTTTGAAACTAAACACTAGCAAAAATGTTCCAGTTCTTTTTTTTTTTTTATAATATCAAATTAATACCTGATCTAATAATCTTACTAGCAACGAAATACTCTAATCCGAAGACCGACCAGGCCACCACAACAACCCCAAGTTTCGGCTGTCAAGGTTCGCGTAGCAAAAGATTTCTCCCAATTTCATAATTCAAAAGCATAAAACATTGGTGAATGATTAAGTGCACTAGTGGAAGACATGAAAAAAGGAAGGCAGCCATAAATGCCATAGCTGCTGTTTCATTCCTGTGGGGCGCACAATGATAATATTTATACTAGGCAATGGAAAAGCCTAGACCATCCAAATACAAAACAAAAGCACTACACAATATAAAAGTTGAAGCACTCAGGCTTCACATAGCATGTGCTGGGCTCTTTCATCCTTATCCAATCTTTTAGCCTTGAGCATGTTGGACTATCTTCTCTTGGCTCTGCAAGCACACTATGCTCCTCATGAATATGCGCATTTGAAGGCTCATCAAGGGAGTCACTGCTTAGGTCAAACAAATTAACAGTTTTTACATGTATGTGTTGAGAATTTGAGCCTACACAAATGCTTGTAATTTAGAGGATAATAATATGTAAATTACTAAGCTTTAATTTCATTTTGATTTTACACATCAATTTAAGAAAATTTTCTGATAGTTATTAAAATTTCAATTTTTTCTGATTTCGCTAACTAAATTCGGTTTCCACCCAATATATTACTGAGATGGTCGTCTGAAAAATTAAACTAACCAAATTTCGCCTATCTTATTCACTAAAACATCGCCGTTTTCGACTGGAATTGCACTATATTAACATAAATTGATTTGAATACCTAGACAAATTTTGGCTCTAAAATTTTAAATTGATGTCAAAATCAATTTTACTCGCGATAGTTTTTTTTTTTTCATTGCGTGCGCCGGTCATTTTTTTGTTGGATATCACCAACTTCATTTATTTATTAAATTTTCTATATGAAAGAAGCCAACCATTAAATAAAACCGACACAACTAAACAAATTTTCTATCAAAGAAGCCAACCCTAAAATTAGCGACACCAAGACCCAGTTTGGTAGCCTTTATAAAACCAAGATAGAATATGATATCTTGACTCAACAATAGTATAAGGGTGTTTGGTAGTATAGATAAAAATTATCTCGGTCCGTCGGGCCATGTTTAATTATCGCAGCCCACTCTCTACAGTATGTAAAACGACGATGTTTCGCTGCCCTCACTCTGTTTTATAATCGCACCATTTTGGTGCGATTATATACTGTTGTGGCAAGATATCCGGAAATGCATTATTTTTGGATTTTTCCTATCCCCCTCATTCTCGGCTACTTTCTCTATCTCTCTATCTCTGCAACTCTCTCTCTCTACATCCCTCAAAGTGGTGGCAACCGACTGTAGTGGTGGTTTGCAGCGGTAGCATTCGTCGTCACTCCAGATTCGACCGCGGCCGTCGTCGCCAGATATGACCACGGTCGTCGTCGTCTATCGCTCCATGACCGTCGCCGCCTGTTGTCATCGTCTCTTATGAGATTGAGCCGATTTAGTGTGTGTTTCTATGTTCTTGTTCGATTAGCATCGATTAGGTTCCGCGTTTGGGCCGATTTGAACTTTGGGTTTCGATAGTTTGTCGATTACAAATTGGATTTGGGTATTGTGGATTGTGGTTGTGATGATTTTCTGCGTTTTGTCAACTGGATTTGGTTTTGTGTGTTGTGGCTGTGATGATTTTTGGGTTTTTTCGAAGTTTGCCTTCGATTCCTCTTCGAAATTGGTGATTGCTCGACGTTGCTTGGCTAGGCAAATCCAGACGGCGATGACACCATTTTTCTCTAATTTAAGCCACTTCTCTACTAAATTTTTTCAAGATTTTGGGTTCCATTCTTGGTTCTAATTTAGTTTCCAGTCTTGTCTTGGTTTTCCGTCCATGGCATTGACACAATTTTTCTCTAATCTGAACCGCTTATGTACACGATTTTTCAATGTTTTGGGCTCTATTCTCGATTCTAAGGTTTCTAATCTTAATGTTTGATTTCTTGGTTTTGGGATGCAAACTGGTTTAAGTTGGGGTACCGGAATCAACCATGGTTGCCGGCCACTGTTGGTCATTAACTTTTAATTAATCATTAATTCATTTTGTTAAGAACTTATTAAATATTGTCTAAATTTTAACTACTCACGTAAATTAGCATTCTCCAATAATTTGGTGATTACTCACACTAAATTATTTAGAATTTAATTAAACTAATCATTGTTTAAGATTGATATTTTGTCATTTTATCACAATAATTAATAAATAAATTGGCAATTTAATAAAGTTAGTAAACAATCAAAATATCATTCATCCTTAAAATTAGATAAATATATCTATATTTTAATAAGGGCAAAAAAAAATTTCACAACTTATCTACAATATTATCTAGATTTATATCTTTCTTATCAAACAAACAATAACAAATTATTATCTTAATGATATAATAATTCTTTATCTTAAAATCCGTCTTAATTTATGTATCTTGTCATATCTTATGAACCATAACAAAAGAGCTATAATAGGTTTTTTTTTTTCTCTCTATGAAAGAAGCCAGCCATTAAATAAGCCAACTGTTCTGGAAAAAAATGAGAAGCAACAAACTAGCTATCTGGCAACTTGCAAGATGGGTAATGGCAAAGAACAACGTCTGACACATGCTATAATTAAATAATTTCTCAAAATTTAGATTATATAAAGGATAAATTAAAATTGTAGTTATATATAAACTGAAGCTCGGTGAAGTTTAGCATATTAATTATCATCGATAATGAGAACATAGAGTTGGAAGAGGAGGTTTAACCACCACATAAGAAAGATAGAAAAAGTATTATTACCAAAAACCGACGAGTACAATACGATTCATCAGTCGTAAAAAGCAAGCGACGCTATGTCGATGACCATCTTAAAGCAGCAACCCCGACCCAGAAAACTTATCTCGAGTAATTCCATCAATTTTCTCAACCATCTCTGCAGACAAATAATTCTTGGAATCTTCAACCTCACCCCTACGAAACAAAATACTATTATCCAAGCCCAATTTCAATCTCCCAGTCTTGTTAACTTGAAGGCCACTGAGATTATCGAAGCTACACAGATTCGAGATCTGATCAACCACCCCAGATTCCTCTTCCTCCGCAGAGAAGGGGCATTCCAAGAAATCGGCGAGGCGGCGCAGATGGAGGGCAGGCTGCGCTTTCATATCCGCGTACTTGAGGAACAAAATCCTCTGGGGATTTTGCAAGCTCTGCTGCCAGTATTGGAGAACATGATCCCAAATGGGTCCATACACGGCGAATCCCTTACAGTAATACTCAAACGCCTCTTCGATCGAGCTCGTCGGATCCCGAATCCCTTGTTTACACATGTGATGCCAAAGAGAGACGAAGGCGTCCTTGGGATCCCTTGAGACGTAGACAAGCTTGCATTTGGAGCTGTTTTTGATGGAGACCGGAAGAGAAACGTAAGGCATGTGAGTGGCTAAGAGGCGCGGGGAAGGAAAGGATTCCATATCTGGGATTTTGTTATCAAAGTAAAGGTTCATGTCTAAGTAGGGTACCAGATCATGAGCGTTGCTGCTGAGAAGAGGGTGGTTTTGGGCGGTGATGGGGTGTTGTTTCCGGTTGAGTAAGGCGAAAGTGATTGATTTGAGCCATGTGGTGCCACATTTTGGATTGGAAGCAACAAAGACGTCGGAATCTTTAGCCTCAAAGTGTTTTTGAGAGGAAATCACACCGAGAAGATGTTTGTCATGGTACCAGAAACCTTGATGTTGGCACACAGGGTTCAGTGAGAATGATTTCTCCTTGGGTAAAGTGGAAATGAAATCTTGGCATTCTTGGGATATTTCTTGCTCTCGCAAGTATTTTGAACTCGCTGAAGATGATGACATTTCTCTATCTCTACTGTTTGGCTAGCTCTGTTGTTTTGCTTAGGACCTTTGAATATTACATGTATAAATAAGCAATTTCATAAAATAAAATATTATTGTATAAAAGCATCTTATTAATGCCATTCATATCACAGCCACAAAATTTCAATCTACTATTCATGATTACACCATTTACATTTTTAATTCATCATTTTTTATTAATCTCCATTTTCATATATATATATATATATATATATATATATATATATATATATATATATATAAATTCTAATATATCTAAAATGAAAAAAAATAATTAAAATTTAAAAAAAAAGAAATAAAAAAATCACATAATTATTTTTTTCTTTCAAAAAATCACATGTCTACACGTGTATTTAATAGTAAAATTTAAACACCAAAATCATGATATAACTTCAAATAGTCAACTAGTTAATAACATAATCACAAATAATATTAAACCTACAAAGAAAACGGAAAAGAAAAAGGAAAGAGAAGAAAAAAAAGGAAAGGAAAATCAAAAGATTAAGCAAAAAGAAATGGAAATTGTGTGCGGCTTCCCCGCGATTGCACCGCAACTGTGGTTTGCCGCGCGGTTGCACCGCAGCTACAGCCCGGCTATCCCCCAACAACGCTGCCACACCGCACTCCTTCCGATTTACCCAGAATTAGTTGCTGCATTGTGCATGCCTTAACGAAGATATTTGGAAATTATTTATATATTTGAAAGATACATATAGTATTTAACCATCCGATCCAGCATTCTTTAATAAAAGATAAGACATACGACTGGTTCGATCAAAATTGAACCGAACCCAACCAACATATTCGGAAGTGAAAAACCTTCGAAGTCGCAAGACTTGAAAAATAAATTATTCAAGAATGAGATTTTTTGGACATGTAGCCGCACATGTTCATGTAAATGGATTTAAAAAAACAAGAGGCTTACAACATGTCCATACATTGGTAATTTTTAAATATGAAAATAAGATAAATACCACAAATGAAATTGATAAGTTTGTGAGTGTCGAACTTCCTTACAAAGAAAAAATAAATTAATAATTGTTTGAATGAGTGAAAATATATATATTGTTGCACCATGCATCATGTATTTGAATCGGTGCACCGATGTGAGTTTCTTACGAAAAACATAATATCAAAGTTTCCAGAAAGATAGTCCTTCATCGATATCACCTGTAAATTTTAACAAAATAAAATAATTTAATTAATTAATCTAAGAACATAAGACATCGGCCAATAATTAATATAACAACATATATTGTTTCGCTAAAGTAGGAAATAAAATCAAATAAAATAATTTTCTGTTATGAACGAATAGAATTGCTTTGAAATCATCAATATTAATTGATTACTCAATTATTCTTTATCTATCATACTTATTCAACTACCCTAATTCAAATTTTTGGGCATGATTTATTTGTTTGAGGCCGACCGTATTTGGGACTTGCTTAGAATTGTGTTTCTCCTTACAGATAGTCGTATTATTTTTGAATGAGTGTAGCCAAAAAGACAGAGTTGCATAACTAATTCTTGCGTGTTTTTTATTTTGAAGTTTGATGATGAAAATGGTTAAAATAAAAGATTGGGTAATAGTTTCTTGCAACATATGACAAGATGCATCTACACTTTATCTCAATACTTCTGCACTTGTTTGATTGGTTGATTGGTTGAATATAAAAAGATACATGTTGAGGTCCTCAGAAAATTGAAAAACAGAATCAAATCACTCGTGAAGATTTTGTGGCGCCCACTACGGTTTAGTTATTATTAAGATATCTACTATATAATTCATAATATTAAAATTTTAATTTAGATTTACTTATCATAAATTAGTAAATAAAGAACATATATAAGAAGAAGAAAAAAACACACACACAATACAACATAAATAATAATAACTTTGACCCATTTAATTATAAAATGAATAGAGATTTAAAAAAACGTAAATAGTCGACGACAGAGTTTATCTAAGTGAAAAAATAATCCAATATATTACTACTATTATTCAGCAAGCAATTCTCAATTTCTTCCATTTAATTATTAATACTATTTGTGATCAATGATGGTTCATAAATGAGTTTTTGTTTCTCTCCTCTTTTGTAACGAGCTATATATATATATATATATATATGCATAAAGAGTTGGAATCAAATCCGAACCAATTCTTATTGCAGAACCAAGAACCAATCTTAATCGTCCATTTCAAAAATCTAACGGTAGAT
>JAYDZE010569591.1:0-11996 GCA_034509125.1 Monilaria moniliformis
AAAACCGAACCAAATTTTAAATTTCGGTTTGGTTCGGTTCGGATATTCGGATTTCGGGTATTTTGCTCACCCCTAGATATACCTTGTAGAAATATGTAGAAAATAGCAAACTCTTCTTTGAAGTTGTATTGTGGACGTGAGTTTTAAATTTGAATTGTATGCTATGGATGTGAGTTTTGTATGTTGTGGATGTGTGAGTTTGTATTGTGGAACACTAGTATATATAATGTTTAAAAAAGAGGCAACACGTTCTGTATTTGATATATAAGGAAAAGTAAATATCAAATGAATTGCAAAAAGTTGAGTTATATTAGGAAACAAATATATTAAATTACATTGCAAAGATTATGTTTAACATATATGAAATTCAAAAGATATCTTTAGCCGCCTGCCAATCACGCCAAAGCTTGCCTCACGTGCCCCAGTGTAAGCTCCGTATGCCCCCGCTCGCCCCGCACGCCCCAACGCGCCCCGAATACGCATCGTGCACATAGCTCGCCCCAGCCTCGTCAGGGCAATTCCTCCAGCCCTGCATGCCTCAACTGAAACTTTACAGAACAAAAGTTCCAAATTCAAAATTATCAAGCATGCTCTAATCTACAATATTAACAATATGATTGTTGTCCGTCTTCAACTCCATATGACACATCTCTCTATGTTTAATCCATCAAAGTGCTTCATGCAACCCCATGGCTTTTCCCGCAAACAACTTGGTAGCGGAACCACCTTGGCTCCAAAAAAGATGCCCACCTTGTTTTGCAAGTGACTTCAATTTCAGTCGCACATAATTTGGCAAACAACTCAACATCAACAATGCAACACACCATCCACCTAAAAGGTTGTGCCACCCAATGCAACATGCATTCATTTCCCTTAATTTGCTGACTCAATGCTTGCTGCTTGCACAACTATCCACCCATTTTTTAATTATCATTATTGCTAGGGATGAATGTTCATTATTATAATCCCACTACGTTGCAAGTACACGGTATAATTATAATTAGCAGAGTAACATTATTGAATACTTGAAGAAAATGTTATTCTAGGAGATCAGACATAGGTGGTAAGTTATTAGACTTCACTTAAACTAATATCTCATATTAATTTATAATTAATAACTCCCAAAAGCTCATAAAACTTATAATGTCTTCACACAGATTCTCAACCTCTCAATTCTATTGTAATTATGTATTTTGTGCTCCTAATTGATCAGATGCTAACTTTGAACTCTCAATTCTAAGTCAATAAATCAAACATACTCAACAAATGATCAAATAATCAAGCACATAATAAATCCAATAGCATAAAAAAGTCAATAAGTTATAATTGAGTAAATAAAAGATTAGTCCATAACAAACCACTTAATCCAAACCCTAAAATGAATTAGTCTAACCAATTCTCATAACTACAAAACAAGTAAAGCAATAGAAAATCACAATATAAAGATAAACAAAATCAAAGAAAAAGCCCTTTGAATTTTGATTCCTTGAATCTCGAGCTCCACTATTTACTTTTGGTGTCTTCTATTCATTTCCTCTCCAAAAATGCTCCCAAATTTTCAGTGTTCCACATGTATAGAGAGAAAATACATATAGATAGGGTTTAAGAATGATTAAAATGAAAGTATAAGGAGTCTATTTATAGTTTTAGTGGGTTGCGGGCTTTTAGGAGGTGAAAAGCAAGTCACTAATGAAGAAAATGGGCTAAAAAATGTCGAAGACCGTACTTTCAAATTGTTCCCGTCGGGATTAGGTTGCGGGTTGGACAGCAGCCGGGCTCTTCTAATTGTATTTTGTCCTTGCCAAGGGCCATGAGGCCCACAGTCAGGGCATTGACCGCAGGGCCACGACAAATTTTAGCCTTTAGCCTATGGTAGTGGGTTGGTTGCCCCTATTGCACGGCTTCTGCATTTCATCTCGTTCTCCCTCGTCCGGATTTCAATTGCTTTCCATTTTCTGCTATGTCTTCATATCGAGTCAAACTCCAATTCTTCTTAAGACCATTCCTCTCAATTTTGATTCCATTCCTTTGGAAGTGCATCAAAACAAGCAACCAAAATATAATACTTCACAAGATACAAAAATTAAGGTGAGGCCTTGGTTTAAACAAGATTTTCTCTAACAAATGACATCAAAATGCACCAACAAAGAGCAGAAAATCCATATTTGTGAATGAATCTTGGTCACCCTCTTTTTCCCAACTTAAAAATGTGATTGAAAAATAAAGGGATATTGGCATCTAAATACATTAACTTTTATCAAATTTATGAATTGCACATAAATTTAAAAATTGGTACAAAAATACACTAACTTTCAATTTATTTTAATTTTAAAACAAAATTAAAATTCCAAATTTAAAATGACGTGGTGGTCGGAAATTGCGTACATGGACTCATTGTAGGACATTGCATACAACGTTGTTCCAAACTTAAAAAAACGACATCACATTGACATTTAATTACAAATTTATTAATTTTACCTTAGGGTTATAAATGTTGATTGTTTGGAGATGTTATATTTGAAACTAAGTTAGGCGACGAGATAATGTTTAACGATTGAAGAGAGACGTCCCCGTCTCAAGTTTCTTCTTTGTGTTGTTCCGTGTGGATTCTCCCTATCCCTATCAAATTTTTTGTTTTCATCCGAAGCTCACCGGATTATAGTCCTGCATTTGAAGTTCGGGTCTTCCTCCTCCATTTTAGGCTCCAATTCTTTTTCGTCTTTGGTGGTATGGTAATGTCTCTTGCCGCTTGCGTATTCGTATTTATCCTCAATTTCATTTTATTTCTCCTCTATTTCACATTCTTTTGCTGAGCTTTGGAGTGCCAAGATTTGGGTATATTTCCTTTCGGAATGGATTTGGCTAAACCATGTTGGTGTTCGACAATTTGGTGTTGGTGTGTAGCTGAGGTTGTTGTTGATAAGGTTGTGTGCCGGAAATAGTGGGCTCGATGTGGATGAGGGTGGCATCAGATTTTGCTAAAAGTTAGGTATGGTGATTAATGATGGTTAGGGATGTCAATCGGGCCAACACACTCAGGTTCGGGCCAGCCCACTCCGGTTATCGGGTCACATGATATTCAAGTTGAAAATTTTTCTAGTTAAAAATTCTTGACTCTAAACCTAAACTTGCGGGTTTCGGGCTAACTTAATGGGTCAATCAGGCCAGAAAGCTTGCGGAAAAAATTAACACCTATATATATATTTTCTTGATCATCCTATATTTGTAAGAAAATAAATATACATGAGCAACATTACTTTTTTTTTACTCCAACATTTAAAGCTTCTTCAATTTGATCACTAACTTGGTCACTCCCTCTTGCTCATATACAAAGATACATACAAGCACTATATATTCGAACTGATAGACGTATATGTAAAATATGCATATTTTGAATGATTAAGGAAATAAAAATCTATACAGTACAAAAAGAATTACAATAAAATTCACTAAAAAATGCTTACACAACTCAGACATATAAGCACACAAAATCATATATTTTATGTTCTTGTAATTTCAACTATCAAGCATGTTCTTTATAAAACAAAAAATCCTCCAGCCCTCGGGTTGACTCGCAACCCGCTCAGGCCAGCCCACATAACCCGTCGATCCGTTAGGTTGAACTTAGATAGCCCTATTATGATTTCGTGTTATGAAAAGTCTAGCATAACTCTCTATTTTTGGTTTATTCAGGTCAATCCATGGGTTTTCGGTTGGACTGACAACCCTAATGGTGGTGGATTTGGATTGTTTTTTGGGTAGTGCAAAGTATGGGGAACGAGTGATATAGTTTGGTAGAGCAAATTGTAGATTTTCTCGAGTGTGTTTGCGAAGATAAGCTGGTGCATGGATGTCAGGTTGGGGGCTGCCTGAATCTGACTGTCGCCGCCATAAAAAAGGGGAGGAAAACAAGACTCAAAGATAAAAGACGACCGAAACATCATTATTTAACTCCAAAAAATGCCACATAGCCCGAGTTTTGTCACGTCAAGGCCATTTCATCCAAAAATGGTGCAACGTCAATTAAAATTCCATGTCAGATGAAAAGGTGCTCGGAAAAATTTGTCATGGTAAAATAAAAACAAATTCGAAAGTTGGTGAGTTTTCATATCAATATTTAAATTTATGTGCAATTCATGATTTGGGTAAAAGTTAATATTTAAATATCAATATACCAAAAATAAAATATATTGATTAACTTATGAATGTTAAATAAATCTTTTAATTTCTCGTACAATTTGAGTAAATTCTTCAAAAAGTTTAGAATATAAATACCCATTTAACACAAGTTAATATTGATAGTTATGCTCTCGGAGGCCCTTACCATGAACTATTATTAAATTGATAATTTATTTGTTATAATATTTTAAAGCTTTTACCTTAGCCAAAATTGTTGATATTAATACTCTATCCCCCACAAAAATGTGCAACATTAAGGATGTTGCGACTTTTAATAAAATATTCGGCAGATATTTGGTTAGTGGAGAAAATATTTCATGAAGGGCAAATAGTGAATTAAAATGGTGGCTATTGATAGGTTTTTTGTGAATAAGAAGTATTTTGAAAGTAAATTATGAGGATGAATATTCAAAAAAGAAAACTTGTACACTATTTGTGAACGCCTAATAAGGCAATTGTTCCACAATCGATGGATGGTGTAAGAATACTAACTTGACGTAACATTCAATTTGCCTAAGGATCATTTATCCGATTATCTTAATCCACCATAAACCAATTAAATTCATAACATGCATCTATTAGTTTAACTTGTTGCACATAGGTGTGTACCAAAGAATTTGCAGAAATTCTCTAACAGTTGCAGCCAGCATACTTCAGAGCCTCGTTTGACCATTCAAACAATCTTATTTCAACTTTCGGCATGAAATGTGATCTATTCGTCTTCGAAAGAGCTTTTCGTCGCCGTCAATTTCACATTACAAGTTGTTTTCTACAAGAATTTGACTGCAATTCATGAATTTTGGATTGTATGTCGTGGTAGATCTCAACGTCGGATGGAAAACGTGCTATGAGAAATCCCCAAGGGATTCGTCCTTATCCCAACCGCCGCCATTCACACACACTCTCTCTTTCTAGATTTGTACTTTTGTGTTGTGACTTATATAAACCCTAACCGAGAGATAACACTATTTATATAGCTTATGGTGGACCTGCTATGATTAAGTCAAAGGCTAAGAGTCAATTGGGCCAGATAGGGACTAAATACAAGAAATAAAGTAGGCCCGACAATGAATTAATTATTCTATGTTCAACCCAGAACATAAATTAATTCATTCACCTAGAAAATTAATATTGACTTACCCCTTTATTTCCCATTATAAGTCGGGGCTTGTATTAGACTTATCAAACTCCCGTATTTAAGATATCGAATATTTATTAATTAATTAAAACACCTTAAAGCTCTTAATTAATTAATTGCTTGTTAATTTCTTAAGTAGTACCGCTCAACCTTACTATTGTACTTGAACTTAATCAACATGCAGTGTTTAGTATAATAAATCTTTTGAGCTTCTTAAGGGGATGTCATCATCCTATACGATGATCCAATATTGGTTTCCAGACGTCGTATACAAACTGTTGGCACCTAAGATACAATGGTATTGAGTTGTCATAAAAACTCTCACATGTGGTAGGTTAAAGTGACATACAATGATACAAGCACATATACATACCTGAATCTTATTAAGATTGCGTTAAGTCACGGAGAACGTGGTTTTTCACTAAGGTCAGATATAATAATACATCTCACTGTGATCTTATCAATACGTAAAGACGTACCAATATAATCAACTAGTTAAAATAAACTACTTCTTGTTATATTGAAGCCTAAAACACCATCTCGTACCATAAGTTGTATTGGCTGTGATTAATGTTCTATATCTTGTAAGATAAATCCAATCACACGATCTTCTATGTTCCACAACACACCGTTTGGATCTACTTATCCATGAGATAAACGTGTCAAATCTTTATCTCTCACAAAGCTACTTGTTAGTTACTATAAAAATTGATATTGAAATGGCACACATTTTTAAATTTGAGACATCTGACCTCATAAAACTATTAGATCATTCTAAAGGGACTTATTTACATGCTTATACGATCTAGCATTTTTATTATTTTGTTTTACATCAATTGCCATTACTATTATTTATTTACATAAATAATAAATAAATATCGCAGGTATTAATTATTTATTTATATAGAAGTATACTTCCTCCGTCCATTAAGAGTGTGCAACATTAACAATGTCATGAATTTTAATAAAATGTTAGGTAGATATTTGGATAGTGGATGATGGACCACGCATAGAGTTTTTTTTTTAACAATTAAAAAGTACTGTGAACATAGATTATATAAAGAAGTATTCTAAAAAGAAAATTTACAAACTATTTATACATACATAATAAAATAATTATTACACACTTTTTAATGAACAATAGTAATAAATAGTGGGAATATACCACCTTTTCAAAGATCAACTACTATTCAAAAATTATTATAAAATATATAGCATGACATTCGTATCAAAAATATTAAAACAATACAACCAAAAAAGAGAATATGTCCCTTTAAAAAAGAAAATATATTTTTAACAAACTTAGAGAATGTGAGAAAAATAGATATAATTTTCGTAATTTAAGAAATATAAATACATGTTTAAATAATTAAATTAACAAAAATATACTTCTTATGTTCTGTTATTGATGACCTACAATAAACATGTAGAATAAGAAAATTATGTTTTATATGTTAATTAATAGAATGTATTAAAATTGACAAACTTTATATTTGTATAAATATTATTTTATTTTGGTTGAATCACTTATTTTATGATAGCCAATAAAATATACGTATCATTTGTAGCATTACGGATGACGTACATTGTTTTGCGAATTACACTATCAAAGAATACAAAAACCGAATCGCAAAACCCTAATCCCCAAACCCCAATATCAATGGCAGACGTCAAAACAGTTGATGAAGGAGGCGAATTCCCCGAAAAACGCAAGCACGATCTCCCAAATTCCATAAACAAAGCCCTAGATGATTCAAAGGACAAAGATGATTCGAGTAAGAGGCAGAAAATCGAAGTTCTCACCGGCAAAAATGGCTCCGTTCCACTCGTCGCTGGTGAAAATGCAGCGAAATCGGAGGAGCATGTGAATGCCGTTGCTGCTGCGGAGGAGGAAGACGAGGACGACGATGAAGACGAAGAAGATTACAATGCCGAGCATGACGAAGATGCAGAAGAGGATGCGAACGGGGAAGCCGATATTGTCGACAGAAAAGGGAAGGGGATTATGGTGGACAGGAAAGGGAAGGGAAAAATGATTGAAGACTCCGACAACGATGATTCTGATGGCCATGTAGATGATGATGACGACTCGAGTGATGATTCCGACAGTGATTTCTCCGATGGACTTGATGAGAGTGATCCGGAGGATGACCCACTTGCCGAGGTTGATTTGGACAACATTTTGCCGTCAAGGACCAGGCGGAGTCGAGCTCAACCTGGGGTGCGAATCTCTAATGATCCTGACAAGGGTAATGATGCGTGATCGGAAATTTTTGATGTTAGTAGAAAAGATTATCGGAAGTGTAGCTTTAATTTGACATTGTGCTGTGCCATGATTTTCTTTTAGTTTGGAGAAGGAGTCCATTATTGTACTGGTTCAGACGTTCCTTTAATCAATTAATTAAATTATCCTTATATTATGGCTTAAAGTATGTTAATCATGTGATGAGATGATTTCCAATGCGATATAAATCCATTGATAATGTTTCAGATGCTTGATGTGGACAATTGTTCCCTGTTTATCGTGATTTCTATTTATGAAATCAGATGAACTAGACATTACAGTAGATGGCTGGAATAAGCGATTTTCCCTGATGATTTGAATTGGATTGAAATCTTTTAACTGACTTTAGATGCTTAGTGTGTCCAGACTCATTCTTGTTGTGCTAGTTTTCTTGCAGGAAAAGAAGGTTGTTATGCAGCTCATGTTTATGAAGTAAGCGTATCTAAATTGTGTAATTTAAATAACATTTTTTTGTGGAAATTTCTCTTATTAGCTTTGTCACAACAAGGTTGCTTTTGCTGGGATTTCAAGAAATTATATGACATATATAAGACCCCAGCATACTCATAGTTACTATTCCTTGTAGCACTATAATACATTACTGAAAGTGCAACATTCTTTTACTATAATTTACGTAATTGGTATGAAGTCCTGATGTGATAATGGAGGTACTTGACCAATGAATATGTCAATACATTGGATCTTCAATCAAACAAAATTAAGAACATCGGATTTTGATTGCTGTAATTTGTGTAATGACAGTTTTTCAAGAATTGCCTATGTTGAAGGTAACAGCTGTGAGTATCCGATGTTAATTCTAATTATGTTTATATGTGATACAGTTGATCTTTCTAATAAGATGACTGAACATAGTGAAAAAGTACATATCAAGTTTTCTTGATTGATAAGTACCTAATTAAATTAGGAATCCTCCAGGCAACTGTAGAACAATATGTAGAAGAAGCTTAGTGAAGATTAAATGGCTTCTTGGTAGACTATCTTTGTGTTGTTTCTGCAGAGGCATTCCCTGCTCCATGTGTGTTTCCTTTTATTGTAGCTAAAAGATATGGTAAACATGGGATGGGACTGGATGGTTTCCTTAATAATATCTCTTTGTAAAAACTAAAAACGTGTACGTATTTTTTTGTGGAGTGGATCCCTCTCTTTTGTGTCTTGCTGAATGACCACTACGTACTAACCCAGACTTGGTTCTTATTTAATTTCCAAAATGTCAAACTGAGAAGTTATATAGTTTTCAGGTGGTTATGATTGCTTGTACAGAAACCTCTGGGAATGTTGCCATAGAAAATAACACGCCTAGGAGGCTAGGACTTTTGAGGTGATGTGCCCAGTTAGGCATTAGCATCAATGGACTTGCAATGAAACACATGATCATTATTGTTAATGATAACTTGAAGTTCTTCGGAAAAGGAGGCTGTTATTGCATTTCATGTTTGTTTGTATGGTGAAATTGGATGCTACAGAATGGACTTTTCATTAGGTCAGCAACATAAACATTAGCAAAGAGATGCCTCACATTTAAGTTTGTTAAATCACTTAAATGTGAGTCCTCTAAGATAGTAATGCTATATGGTTTCTCAATGGAGTGAGATGATTATATTTGGGCGCAATTGACTCATATTAGACATAAGTGCTTGTTTGCGTTTCTATGACTAACAAGCATCTAAAACTATAAATGATGTCATCAGGTAGGTTTGACTCACAAAATCTCTATCTTTCTTACAACTTATGTTAGTACTTCTTGCTTCTTGAGTTTGTTAAGTCCTGTGTTTGTTACAAACAACTCAATTAAGTTTATGACTGCAATGCCATTTTGTACCAAATATATTGATATTATAATAAGAGGTTTTTTAACATAGTTTATCTACACCTCACAAATATATTCAAGCTTCTACGAGATAAAGTGGAACTTTCTAATCTTGCTTAGATGCCATAGTTTTGCTTTCTTCTGGATACATGGTCAGCTTGTGACTCTTTCTCCGAAATTATCCTTTCTCCATGAAGTATTATGTTAGAATTATCACTGTTATATTTATGTTCCACCAAAGGCTTCCTATTTGAAAAAAGATTATTAAAACTAGATGATTGATTCCTAAAACTAAAGATATGGATTTGAAACAGAACAGAACCATAAATGATCTCCTCCTTTATATAATTTCTTTTACTCCTGTTACGAGTCTTCAAATTCCAGGGCTCAAGCCTAAACAGGCAATTGAAACTACCAAGCTGGAGTACAGTAGGGGCAGAGGGAAATTTCTGGAGGAGTGGTTAAATGTGTAGAAATCAGAAAAGACACTGATAGTGAAAGCATTCTGTTGATGAGACCTTCCAAATTTTCATTCTAGACTGGATTTTGTATAACAATTTTAAAAATCATGGTTGTTAGCTTCTTTTGATCTTCTATTTCCTTTTTTTGGAATTCTCGACTACCTATTTATTTATATGTCTTATCTTTTTCCAGATGAATTGAGGACAGGGATGGACTACACGTTTGGATTTATTTCTGCAATTTATGCTTGATGCAGCTTTCAAGTGGAAGGATCCTGGTTGCTTTCTATGTTTGGTGTCTAGAGCTATAGGTATGTGTGGTTATACTTTTGCATCTCATGTTTCTATAAATTGGCAACAAAAGTATATGCTGCATAATTAATAATGTGGGGTGTGGTTTTAGTTTTCAGATACTCAAACTAAGGTAAGTTCGGTCACATAATCATGCACTTCTTCCACTTGGGGCACATATAGTAAGACAAGGTGCAGTGGGTGCAGTTGCACTCACTTGTATGCATAAAGGGGGAAAAAAATCTTTATCTTGCTCATTTAGCTCTCTCAACTTTGTAAAAGACGATGAACTTCTACCAGCTAACAGCATTATGCCTCTTGGAGCGCTGGATTCATCTCATACCATAATCATATATCAAAGTATGCAGAGCATTTAAGTCAAATAAAAGAGCATGTAACCGATGTCTGATTTATTTATCCTATCAACATATAAATAAATGCTTATTTATTTTGATCTTGAACAATCATTGTCTTAAGTGATAGAATATTTCCCCAATTTAATCTCTACGGGCGGTTTCAAACTAAAATAAGATTGCACAAAGGATGAAAAATATTGTCAACACCAGTATGATTTTATAATTTGACGAGCTCTGTATGCATAGTGGTATACTTCAATGTGTCAAACTGTGCTCTGGATTTGGTTTATTAAGAAATGTTTCATGGGGAACTGTGAAGCTAACAAACGAGAACTTGAAAATTCAAAACTGAACACTAAGGTGGCGTTTGGTAGTTATGTTAGGATAGTGTAGGATAGTTAAACCGTGTTAGTATTTAGAATAAAATTTGGGTTAGAGATAAGGATAAAAATTTTAGTATGTTGTTTGGTAAGTAAGATAGAAAGTAGGATAAAAAAAAATTGAGTGTTTGGTAGATATGATTATATTATAGATAAGGTGTGTAATGACTTTTTATCCTTTTCAATTATAAATATATTTAATTTTAATAATTTGTAATCAATTAATTAATTATGATAAATAATTAATCTGCAATTAATTTAATTATGATTAATTAATCTATAATTAATTAATTATGATAACTTAATCTGTAATTAAATTATTATTATTAATTAATTCGTAATTAAATAATTATTATTAATTAATCTGTTATTAATTAATTATGACGAAACGATTAAACCAATAATTAATCAATAATTATTTACATTTGTTTATTGATTAATCTATTAACAAATTATTAATTAATAATTAATTAGTGATTAATAGTAAATAATTGAACTAACCAGTCCAAAAATATCCAATTAATTCATTGTTTTAGGCTGTAATTAATTAATTATTTCATTGAATTTAAGGTGAATTAACGATTAGTCAATGTAATATTATTAATTAAGTTCATTTGAAGGATGAAATCCATTTCAGACGATTATCCAAACATGAAAAACTGCAAATCACAGCCTCAAAAACAGAACCACAATCTGGCAAAAACAGAATCACAATCTGGCAAATCACAGCCTCAATCTGGAAAACAGAATCAATGTGGACTGAAATTGAATTCAGATTCGAAAGCAAAATCGAAAGCAAAGCTCAAAAACAGAGACTCAAAACCCAAATCGAACTCAAAAACAGAAAATGCAAATCACAGCCTCAAAACCAAAAGAAAAAAATTCAAAATCACAGCCACAAAAAGAACACAAAATCTAAGTCGAAAACCCCAAAATCGAAAAAAAAAACCAAATTGCAGATTTGAATAGGCTCAGATTTGAATACTCAATCATCATAGCCTCAAGAACGGAATCGACGCAAGAACATAGAAGCCCAATCGACCATTGCAGAAAATCGATAACCCAAATTGGAGCCAAAT
>JAYDZE010569602.1:0-11996 GCA_034509125.1 Monilaria moniliformis
AAATTATATTAGATAATAAGTAATACAATAATAATAAATAATGTTGTGGTTGGGTGGTTGAGATGGTCACGGATAAACCTATAAAAGTAAGGATGGTTGATTTGTGATGAATAGTGAATTAATTGAAGAGAGAGAAATTAATTTAATAATATAAAGGTTGGATGGTTGGGTATAGAGGAGGTTGTTGATAAATATAGTCTAAAGCCATTCATAGTAGCGTTCCTTAACCATCTATTTTCTTATACTATTTATATATTATTCATGGACTATACGTCACTTTTTACTCAACCCCTTAATTAAGAGACAACACATCCACCACTCATCTCTTAACCATCCATTTCCTTAACTATTCATGCAACCCATCTTTTAATTTTTTATTCAATTATTATTTCTTATATTTATTACATATTCTAATTAAATTCAATTTTTGATTTAATAAAATAAGCAAAATTACATAATAAAAAACCGAAAATTGCATAATTATAAACTAAAAATTACATAATAAAAAATAAAAAATCATACAAACACATTATTGCTAATCAACTGTCGAGGGGACCAAAGCGAGCGAAAAATTCTTCAATTAAATGGAATTGGAGCCGATCGTCGTTGACGGCATCACGCGACGACTCACGACGCCTTTGATAGTCGCGGAATGATTGCGGCACACCTTGATTTGGCGCTTCGCTTGCGGTCGAAGAGCTAGCATTATCCTCGTCTACCCAATTAGGAGCATTCGTTCGTCCTCGATAATCATGTTATGCATTATTATGCACGCATACATGATATGGGCAATAATTTCCCGGAACTCCGAACGCGCAGGCCCTTGATGATCGCGAATCGTACTTGCAGAACATCGATTGCTCATTCGACATCCTTACGCGCGACCTCCTGCTTCTGCGCGATGCGAGATTTTTTGGGGTCGGTCGGACATGAAAAGGACTTTATGAACGTGGGCCACTTTGGATAGATCTCATCGGCGAGATAGTAGCCCATGTTGTACCGACGTCCACTGGCCGTGAATTGGACCGTCGGTGCCCTACCATGCCATACATTATTGAAGACATTCGAGTGGTTGAGCACGTTGATGTCGTTGTTAGACCTGCGGACACTAAAAATGCCAAATACATAGGCGATGGTGGTGACTGCTTCTAGTACAATCGTCAGATGAGAGTCTTTGTGGCCGCTGGTGTATTCGGCCCTCCATGCCGTTGGCAGTTTTTCACTGCCAGTGCATGCAGTCGATGCTGCCACGCATGCCGGGGAAACCGTGGTATGCTACGTGTAGACGATGCAACTGTTGGCAGTCAAAGGTTGTGGGCGCCCTCAGATATTCTGAGCCGAAGGCGTCGCGAACAGCCTTGCAGAATCGCCTCAAGCATTCGCGCCCAGTGGTCTCAGCGACGTGCAAGTACTCGTCAAACATATCGGCGCATCCGCCAGTGGGCGGCTGTCAGATGGCTGAGGTACACTTTGCAAGCGTTGATTGACCCATCTGTCCGAGCGCATTCAGCCACTGCTGGAAGTATTCTTCTCACGCAGCCAATGTATTTGCTATGTGTAGAAATAAATCCTTGCGCATACGGAACCGACACCGAAAAATATCGTTCCCCCAAAGTGGCTGGTCGAAGAAATAGTCTGCCATCAGTCGGGTTTCGACAATCTCTCGTTTCCGGTACACTACACGTACCTTCTTGTGTGTACGACAGGAGGATCCATATGAGGAGGCTGCAAATAATAATTTGCAGTCGCCGCTTGAAACATGGACATGAGTTTCTTCGCGCTCTCATCGTCGCAGTCGTGAAGTCGGAGCCAAAGTGGTATAGATTCATTTTGCCGGAAGATATGTGAAGAAGAATAAAAACTATGAAATTAAAAAGAAGAGAGAAAAATCAGAGAAATTTGTGTGGAATTGAAGTGGGGAGATAAGGGATATTTATGGTATAGTATAAGAGGATTAAATTTTTTTTTTTGAAACTAGCCTTTTTTTGCCATTAGGTATTTAATATAATTTTTTTAAATATATTTTCATATTTTTTGAATTAAATAAAAAAATCAAAAAAATTGCATAAACGTCGCCCACTCGCTGCTCCTGCAAGTGGGTGATACACGCCCTTTTTATTGGAAGCGAAGGCGAGAGGCGTGTGGCACATGGCGGGCGGCCTGCCCTCTCTCCCTCCACCTCGCGACGCCCGTCCCACCCACCCACCTGCAGCGCGGCTCGCACCCAGCCTGTCCTGCCGATACGGGACGAGCACCGCCCACTGCGGATGCCCTAAGCGTGGGTACGTGAGTTTGGTGCGTGTGAATTGTTAATTAAAAAAAAAAAGATATTCGTATTTGAACGAGCTTTAGCGAAAAAAATATGGAAATTTGTTACCACTATTGGTAAAATTGGTAAGATAATTAATTAAATTGTAAAATTACTCAAAGGGCATTAACCTTCGTGCGCTTCACCTCCAACTCACGACTTAAAACTCCGATCATCAGCTACACCTAACCACAATCGCTCGCCGCCTTGGTGACAAATTCCGGCTAAATCTCCTCAACTCCGACCAATTCCCGCCGAAGTAGCCGGAGCCCAGCTACGACGTCGTTTGAATCCACTCTCCTATATGCATGAGCCTCCTTCCTCTCCGCTTTCCCCCTCCCAATTTACACTCCAAAACCCTAAAACCTTACTCAGCCGACCCTCAGCCGGCGGTTTTACTCTTCAGAATGAAGGACAGGCCGCCGTCTGCTTACGGCGGGCTCTACGTGCCTCCGCACCACCGCCTCCGCTCCGCGAACACCGCCGCCACCGCCTCCGCCACGACTGATTCAAAGCCTATGGATGTGACTGCTAACTGTGATGCTGATAAACAAGGGTCGTTTAGTAGCGCGAGGGTTACTAGTAATGGTAACAGTGACGCCGTAAAATCTTATCCTTACTTGCCACCTCATCACTATCAGAAACAAGTTCAGCAACATAATGAAAATTCAGGCCGCGAGGAGGTGGCTATGCAAGTTTCTGGTCGTGAAGTCGAGTTTTTAGCACAAGCTGTATGTTAATTTTTTAATTATATATTACTTGTTTGCCTAATTTTTTGGGTGTAAAATGAAATAGTGTTGCAGCGTACATCTTACATATATGCTCACTTAGGGTTGATCACGATATTTATACAAAATAATGAAAATGTTCATTGTTCATTGTAAACATCTTATGTTTTAGCTTTCAGTCGTACCTTTAACTTCGAATTGGATGGCGTCTCACTGTTTTTTAAGATGAAATTTGTCTTTGACATTTCTCTTTGGACGTACATGCTTTAGGAATGCTGCATTTGTGCTCTACTGGTGTCTCATGTAACATGCTTGCACAAATATGTTCCACTAGTTTTTTGATCTTTCTTTAATCTCAGGGTGCTTCATCCTCAGAGAATGTTAATGCATGGGAATGGAGGTTCAATGCCCTATTACGTGATAACGATAAGCAAGAGGTAGTATCAAGAGAGAAGAAAGATCGAAGAGATTTTGAGCAAATAGCAGCTTTAGCGAGCAGAATGGGCTTATATAGGTATCTTTTATGTCGCTTCTATTGAACTTTTTATTTTTAACTTTTTAAGTTTAACTTTTAAACATTTATTCTACAGCCACCTATATACGAAGGTAGTTGTTGTCAGTAAATTCCCATTGCCGCACTATCGGTTTGATCTTGATGACAAACGTCCCCAGAGAGAGGTACTTGCTAGCTTTTGATCCTTTGCTTGTCCTTTAATCAATTCTGCTCTCCCAGTGTTTCTTCTGAACTCTGTTGATGATTCATTTAATTTTCTTCATCTAGCATTAGCAATTGCTCAAATCTTTGTCTCTGGTAATGGAGTGCAAGCTTGTTCTTATCATTGTTTTGAAGCTTTCTCAACTTTTGATAAATTAAATAATACTGTTTCAACCTTTATCTCCTAATCCAAGATCCTGAATATTAGAATGATATAAAAACTTGTTAAAAAGAAGAAATGAGATTCAGAGTCTCTAAGTAGATGGCACACTCCATTGGAAGTCTCTTTTTAAATGCTCCAATTTTGTGGGACAATTTCAGGTAATCATGGCTCCTGGTCTGCAAAGGCGCGTGGATGCTTATCTTGTCAATTACATTTCTGGAAAGCGTAAGAGCATGAATGCCATGCCAAGATCAAGTAGTAATGGTAGTATTGCTACCGATGAAAGCCTTTTTGAGCAACCAGAGCCACTTCCACATAGCAAGACTGCCATGGAGAAAATTTTCTGGAGAAGAAGTGTGCAGATGCATGAGAAGCAACGCAACTGGCAGGTTCAATTACCGTATTTCTAGTCTTATCAATTGTCTACATAATCCAAACACTGATTTATCCCATGATAACTCTCTTAAGATGTTTTGATTTCATGACCTGACTTATAATATTAATCGAATTTTTCCCATTTACGTTCGGTTTATGGTGTTCACTTGAGTGTAATTAGCATTGGAAGAGGGCCAAGAGGCACAACCATTATATCACGTGTCATTTGTTACAGGAATCTCCGGAAGGAAGAAAAATGATGGAGTTCCGTAGAAGTCTTCCTGCTTACAAGGAGAAAGATGCTATGTTAAGTGCCATTTCACAGAATCAGGTACTTGGAGTTTGGTGTGATTTCAGTGCTAGTTTAATTGCTTGAATTAGTATGTTCTCAAACCAATTGTTTTATTTGGTGAATTGTCTTTATGATGCTTTCTTTAGCTTATTATGTAATTTAATATTTGGCAAATGAATTAAGCTCAAGTCCTCTGTTGTTGCTGTGGTCCATGTTTTCCATGTTTTCCTGGTTTAGTTATCTGTATAATCCTCCTCTAAACACATCATGATTGAGAATAAGAAGTGAATTTCTTGTCTATCTTTTTGACCTCTTAAGTTTGATATACTCTCTTCGTTCCCAAAAAAAAAAAAAGACCTAATGGGGTGTGACACAAGTTTTAGTAAAAGTGGTTGGTGTATTGTGAGTGGAGAAATGGTCCATCTTAGGAATAGTGTTAATAATGATTAATAAATGTACTGTGAGTAGAGAAAGTAGTGGGCCATGCAATAGAAAGTGTAAATAAATTTATATATTGAGGGTAACATGTTGTGGGGCTAGTGTCTATAAATGGAAAGAGACTAATTTTTGTGTACTTACCAAAGTAGCAAAAAGAGACTTTTTTTTGGGGACTGAAGGAGTATTATAATAAGAGGTTACGGAGAGAGTTCTATTTTTTGACCATCAGAAAGGATTAAAGGATCCATTTACTTCCTAGCTGTCTTTATTTCCTGATTCCCTATGATGCATTCTTCTCGACCAGTGCCTTAATGCATGGATGCTTTATGAATTCTATTTACAAAAATTTATTCAAGTGCAATAGCTTCATGTCTTTTTCTTAAACTCACAGTACTGATGATTGCTAATATCATTCGTATAAGTTTTCCTGATGATTTATGAATGACAATTTGGAATCTTTTAGGTTGTCGTCATATCTGGTGAAACTGGTTGTGGTAAGACCACCCAGATTCCCCAATTGATTTTGGAGTCCGAGATAGACTCTTTGCGTGGGGCCATGTGCAATATTATATGTACCCAACCTCGAAAGATATCTGCGATGTCTGTATCTGAGAGGATTGCGACAGAGAGGGGGGAGAAATTAGGGGAAACAGTGAGTCCCTTATCCTCAGTATCACCTGCGCAGTGACAGTTTTTTGGTTTGTATGAATCCCGTATGAGTGTAACTATATGTTCCTACTCTTGGTATCTCTTTCCAGATTGGATATAAAGTTCGGCTAGAGGGTGTGAAAGGAAGGGATACCCACCTCCTTTTCTGCACAACTGGCATCTTGTTGCGCAGATTATCAATTGATAGAGGCTTAAAGACCGTAACACATATTATTGTTGATGAAATTCATGAACGTGGGATCAATGAAGGTATTTGTTTTGTAAAAGTTAAGTTGGGTTAAGTGTCATTCTTAACATTTTTTTGTTTTGTGACAGATTTTCTGCTTATTGTTTTGAAAGATCTTCTTCCTCGTCGACCAGAACTAAGGCTTGTTTTGATGAGTGCAACCTTAGATGCAGAACTCTTCTCGTCATACTTTAATGGGGCTCCAAGGGTCCATATCCCTGTTAGTCTCTGGTTTAACTCTATACTATCATCTCATTTTGTAGATTCATGCATATTTACTTATTTTCTGCGATTGATTTAGGCTAAATTTATATGATTGTTAACATATTTTAAGGTTCAAAGTTCTCCACAATGGATTTACTTACGAACATAAAAATTAATTGATGGGGCCCTAATTCAGTTATGCTGTTATTGTTAGGGCTTTACTTATCCAGTTCAGACCTATTTCCTAGAAAGTATTCTGGAGACAACAGGATACAAGTTGACGCCTCATAATCAAATAGATGACTATGGTATGGACAGGACATGGAAGATGAGCAAACAAGCACCTAGAAAGAGAAAGAGCCAAATTGCTTCTGCAGTTGAGGTGATCTAAATCGTTGTTTTACACTGGTTAAATCATGGTTTATGACCTTGTGGGGTGTAAGCAATTTTTCTATGAAAATGAATCAGGATACACTTAGTGTTGCTGAATTCAAGAATTATAGCGCTCAGACAAGGGAGTCTCTGTCTTGCTGGAATCCAGATTGTCTTGGTTTCAACCTTATAGAGTATCTTCTATGCAAGATATGTGAAAACGAAAGACCAGGTGCTGTTTTAGTGTTTATGACTGGGTGGGATGACATAACATCTCTGAAGGACAAGCTTCAAGCTCATCCTGTTGTAGGAGATGCAAATCGGGTTTTATTACTGGCATGCCACGGTTCTATGGGCAGTGCAGAACAGGTTATTTTAATATTACTTGTTAAATTTATCTGCTGTCTTGTGAATTCTTACCGAGCTGTTAGTTGTGCCATGTATATCGCTTTGTTTGTTACACAAACATTTTGCCTTTTCTTCCCTCCCTATAAAAAACCCATATTTTTGCTAAAGATTATTATTGCATAATAATCTTGTATGCTAGATCACTAGAGCTTTAGTGGTTTAGTTATTTCCTTGCACTTGCAGCTATGCAGGTCCACAGATAAAAAAGGAAATGTTGAAATGGGTATTGATTGAAGTTTTCCCTTTAACCTTCTTCCTGGTTGTCTGTTGCCTATTGTCGTATAATTTGATAATTACCCTGTGACCTCTCCCAGCACAGTTGCTCAAGGACATGATTGCGTGAAGTGTCTTCTTTTAGCTTGTAATACCCTATAACAATTAAGTTATTTTCTTGCTAAAATCAGAAACAGGTCCTTATTTTTGGTAACTGAGTAGCAGTAGAATTTCATTCTGTTTTCTGAGAATGATATATATCATTTGCCTGTTCTTGTGCTATAATACATGTGTTTGAGGGTATAAAGATTTTACTTATCATACTTCTTGCTGCCACCAATTTTTTATTTTTTAACTTTATTCTTACCTTGAACATTGCAGAAATTGATTTTTGACAGACCCCCAGATGGAATAAGAAAGGTTGTTCTAGCCACAAATATTGCCGAGACTAGTATTACTATTGACGATGTAGTTTTTGTTATTGACTGCGGGAAGGCAAAGGAGACATCATATGATGCGCTAAACAACACTCCTTGTTTGCTTCCTTCGTGGATCTCAAAGGTTTCAGCCAAGCAAGTATGTAACAGTCAGCTTATGTTTCAGTGGTCAACCATGGGAACCAATAAATTCTTGGTGCTTTAACATTCAGTTTTTCTATATATGTGTAAAATAATATTACCAATACTCGTTGTCTAATGCAACTTTATCATAGAGCATATTAAGCTAACAAATAATTTGCTAGTGCAGACAGTTCTGAGATTAATACTTTTTGGTTTTGGATGTTGAATGCTGATTAAATAAACCAAAAGTCAGGATGAAAGTATGAAAGGCGAACAAGCTGCTAAGGGGATATAGATGGAGTAAAGCTTTACCTAATATTTTTGTATGGTTTTGAGGCATGCTAAGCTAATTTCTCATAGGAGGTTCTAGTAATAGAATTTTCAACAATCACTCCGGTTGCTTTTATTACGTCTATTAATTTTCTGTTTCCCTCTGTCCTCTTTGGTGTTTGTGAATAGAGAAGAGGAAGAGCTGGTCGTGTTCAGCCAGGAGAATGCTACCATCTCTATCCAAAATGTGTATTTGATGGTTTTGCAGAATATCAACTACCAGAGATTCTGAGGACTCCACTGCAGTCCCTTTGTTTACAAATCAAGAGTCTGAAGCTTGGCAGTATCTCTGAGTTTCTATCTAGGGCATTGCAGTCACCAGAATATCTTGCGGTAATACTCACATGTCAGCCGGAACATGTTTAATTTGCACTATATTTGTATTTACGTTGATTTCTAAGCCCTTATGTTGTCATATGACTTTTTACTTGTTCCATGGCTCTGGCTCTTATAACTTCTTATCTTGTATGTTAGGTTCAAAATGCTATAGAATACCTAAAGATTATTGGGGCTTTAGATGAGAGTGAGAATTTGACTGTTTTAGGTAAGTTAAGAAGCATTTTACTTCATCATCCATTTTAAGGTTATACAATGATGTGCTTTCTCTCATGAATTTGCCTCATTTGTTTTGCAGGTCGCTACTTGACAATGCTTCCCATGGAGCCCAAACTTGGGAAAATGCTTATACTAGGTGTCATTTTTAATTGCTTGGACCCAATATTAAGTGTTGTTGCTGGTCTAAGTGTCCGTGATCCTTTCTTAGCTCCATTGGATAAGAAGGATGTAAGAGACATTCATAGATCAACTATTGCTCTTTAAAAGGACATGCTTCAAACTAGGGCTTAGAGGGCTCTATTACCAGCTCTTCTTTATTTATTGGTCATACTTGGGGCTCTAATCAAGTCCGAATGTGTTCTGGTTCCTTATCCATAAGGGTCACCAGATAATCTTATAATTTGTTCACGTGTCATTTACTAATTAACACAGAAAGCAAATGTCTGAGTCATAATGTTGACACATAGAACCAACTGCTTATAACATTTTTCTTTTCTTTTCTTTGTTGTAGCTGGCGGAGGCGGCAAAAGCTCAGTTTTCACATGATTTCAGCGACCATCTTGCTCTTGTCCGAGCGTATGAGGGCTGGAAAGTTGCTGATAGAGATCTCAATGCTTATGAATATTGTTGGAAAAACTTTCTGTCTGCACAGTCGATGAAAGCTATTGATTCCCTTCGTAAGGAGTTCTATTCTTTGCTTAAGGACACAGGACTTGTGGATAGCAACCCAACTACTTATAATGTCTGGAGCTATGATGAAAATCTACTCCGTGCAGTTATTTGTTATGGCTTGTATCCAGGGATTTGCTCTGTTGTGGTAAGCATGATGTTCATTTTTACAAGATGTTAATTTTGATAATATGGTGATGCGTTTTATTTATTTTGGCTGTGTTCTGGCTATTTTATCAAGAAATCTGAATGGCAAATCTTATCTTCTGAGCCTTTTAATGAATAACATGTTCAGCATATTTACTAGTTAATCTCCTATAGTCTGTTGACTCTTACTGATTCTTTTTTTACTTTCGATTACATGATTTGAACTCACTGACAGCACAATGAAAGATCCTTCTCTCTCAAAACAATGGAAGATGGGCATGTGCTTTTATACTCCGTAAGTGTTCAGCTAGCTTGATGTCCTAAATTGATTGATTCTTGGGATTCATAGACTAATAGTCCTTTTGTCTCTTCTGAATTGGCTCAGAACTCTGTGAACGCACGTGACTCGAGAATACCATATCCGTGGCTTGTTTTCAACGAAAAAATCAAGGTGAACTCTGTCTTTCTGCGTGATTCAACAGCTGTATCTGATTCCATGCTTCTGTTATTTGGTGGAAACATCTCGAGAGGTGACATGGTAAATTTCTCAAAGTTTATAATTAAAAACACACTTATTTTTGTTATAATCATGATGATGGCATCTTGACTATGAAAATATTGTGCTGATGGGAATAATTTATGAGTTCACAGGATGGCCACTTAAAAATGTTGGGTGGATATTTGGAATTCTTTATGGATCCTGCTCTGGCAGAAATGTACCGGAGTTTGAAGCTGGAGCTTGGCGAATTAATTCAAACTAAAGTGAGTGAAAAGAGTGAACCCATCTATTTTGCCCCCGTCTTAGTGTTTTTCCTAAGTTTCATGTCTGGTTGAATAGCTGTTTTCTCATATATTTTGTGGATGCTGAAAGTAAAATCTGGTGTGCTTGTTTCTTGTGTTCATTCATTAAACCTATGCTGATAATTGAATCCTGATAATCTATACTATTGTGCAGCTTCTGAACCCCACGATGGACGTACACTCGTATCACGAACTCATCTCTGCAATTCGTCTGCTGATCTCAGAAGATCTTTGTGGTGGCCGATTTGTGTTTAACCGTCAGATGCTGCTGCCTTCGAATCCACCCTTTGCAGCAATGGCCGAGGCACAAAAACCAGCTTTAATACACAACACAGAGAGTGGTCCTGGAGGTGATAACTCTAAGAGCCAGCTACAGACACTGCTGACACGGGCAGGCTATGCTGCACCCACCTACAAAACTAAGCAGCAAAAGAACAACCAGTTTCGGTCAACAGTTGAATTCAACTGTATGGAGATAATGGGGCAGCCTTGCAACAACAAGAAGCTAGCGGAGAAAGATGCAGCAGCTGAGGCTCTGCAATATCTGCTCAGAGGGAATGGAGCGTGTCGTGACCATATCGACCACGTGTCGATGATGCTGAAAAGAAGCAAGAAAGATCACAAGTAGTCTTGCATATAGTGGAATCTTGCAGGCGGCAAGGTATCACAGAAATCAGCCATGGCTCCCACAAGCTAAGAAATGCCTTACCACAACATGAATTTCCAAGGTGGTCATGAAGCATCGGAGTCCAATGCCAAACCATCAACCAAGAAAGTTGCAGGTTCAAGATGAGGTATTTTTGCTGTCTTCTCCATATCTCAACTTCTATGATCAAAACCTAAAATCTTGAGTAGAGGCTATGTACTGTCTAATGCTGTGGGTGTTGGGACGACCGTGGTTTGCTATATCTACTCAAAACTGTGGACCAACGGTGCTTTTTGACCGACGAAGTCTAGGATCCCGTTGGACTCGGAAACGAACGTGTTCAGTCTAACGACAACGTTTTGCCTCTACTCAAGAAATGGTACACTTCTGATCCCCTTGATCCTTCTTTTTGTATATTAGTACATTGTAATGGTGGTCTTGGATATATATATCTATGGAGTCGATTGTATTTTGCTTCATCAAACAATCAACCGCTTGTATATTTGTCATTTGACGCCCCTATTCTGAAATTCCCAGTATTATTACCTATTGTGGTATATGAATTTATATGACGATTTTCCCATTTCTTCTATGAATTTATATGACGCCCTTTTAGTTTGAGCGTTTCGTATAAAATTTGTTTACTTTATCACAAAAAATGACAGAAAGAATTTTTTTTTTTGCAAAGTGGGCCAGGCCATGAATGAGTTTTCTCTTTTTTATGGACATGAAAGCCCACAGATTTTAAACGATGATGAACATGTTTAAATTCAATGTCATTTCTTATCGAATTATTACATATCTGCTTTTGATCGTAATAAATCTGCATGTGGGCGTAATCTTTTTTTTTTTTTTTTTTTTTTAATTCTAGTTATGGACCACTCCACATTTCTGTAAATTGCAAATAGGTTATTATAGGGGTGAGCATTCGGTTTTCGGTTTGGTTTTTGCCCAAACCGAACCGAACCGAACCGAACCGAAAAATCGAAATTTTTTTAAAACTAAAATTGAACCGAACCGAATTACCCGAAAAATCGAACCCGAAAAACCGAAATCCGAACAATGAAAACCGAACCAAACCGAAAAAATCGAAATATCATAAAATTATCTGAAAAACCGAAAAAAAATCGAAAAACCGAAAATCCAAATATAAATATATGCATATATTAAATATATA
>JAYDZE010569613.1:0-11995 GCA_034509125.1 Monilaria moniliformis
CTTGTATATAATGTTCTAAATCCAATCATTTTGATTATAGCTACTGATGATATGGTAATAATGCAAACATTAAATTTACGAGCTCAATTAAATCTACTTAAATTGTAAGAAATCCGAAATAAAATAAATTACAATACAGTACAAATTACGAGAATAGATGTGTAATAAGAAAAGGGTATCATCAATGTGCCCTACATCATTAGACTTGATTTAAATATAATGCTTATTTACAACCAACCTCCAACACAATCTCTATATCTCCTAATCTAAAAAAATAAAATTAAATGCTGAGAAGAAAAAAAGAACCTCTCTCTCTCTCTCTCATCCAATGATTAATAAAGCACTAAAATTTCCACCTACAACTTTCCAACACTAACATTATTTGAGAACTCTGTAGATAAGATATGTCTGTTTGCAATCAAAATGCTGAAGAAGAGAACGGCCACGTACAACAAAATGACAGAAATTTACTCGAATTTATATATATGTCGCCTAGAATTCATTGAATTTTTTTAATGAAGTAATAATTTACCTTATTGCATGTAAGAGCATGATACCTATTCTAAGTATTTATGATTATGTTGAAGTCTGATAATCTGGAGCTGAAGCGTGACCGAATTCTAATAGAGTTAGTACAACTCACTGTATGATGAGGTCGTTCGATCAGATACAACATACGCATAATTTTTTTTATTTTACATTCTTGTTTATATTATCGTATAAAGGTGTGAAAGATCAATCCGACTATGACATTCTTGTTCAAGGTTTGTATGTCAGAGCAGTCGGCATTTGTTGTTATTTGTTATAATATAGTCGATGTAATAGAGGTTAGGTGGTGAGTTTGCCGTTCATGTCTAAGTTGTATGTAGTGCATACATATCTAATATTTTACCGTTGGTGGAAGTTTGAGAAGTTATAGACCCAATAAAAGTAAATCTTATTGTGTAAATCCTTTATAACTTATCTCTAATTAATAAAGTGTTTTTCTAGGGGTGACTCTCCAAACATAGAAGATTGAGCACCGAATTATGTAACCATTTTATGTGTCATAATATGACTTTTTATTATGTTGTTACTTTTTATGGTCTATGTGATAACCATTAGTCTTAATTTACATATCAAGTAAAGAGTTTAATAATTACATTGTTTATGTCAAAGAAAATTAAACATTGACGTAAGGAAAATATTTTGGCAAATGATTGTAAATAAGAGAAGTAATAAACATTAATTGCTAGGGTCCATAATCATAATCTTTCAAACATTTAACCAACAGTTTTGGAATTTGAGTCTTAGATTGAGATTTCGAGTCACTCGAGTGCGTGAGTGTTGGATGTATGTGAATTCTAAATCACATATATTAAAAGAATGTATAGAGATTTGGAGAATTAAAATAATTGTTATGTAAAAAATATCCAAGTTGATTTTTGTACGGTTAAGAAACTAAATAAAATAATTTCTTATTTGATATAGTGATTATATGAAGTTTCTAACTGGTATATGATGTAAAATTTAATGGTTAATACTATTGGTGTATGTATAGGACGGAACACGTGAGGTAGATGGGTTTCATATATATATTCAGAATTAGGGATCACACATTCGATAGAGTAGTCTACTATCCATTCCGTACCTGTACCATATAGGATACTTGTAACTTGCACTTTAACTAGCTACAAAACATTATGACTAGAATAAAATTTCTATTTAAACATAATTAATCTGAAGGTCAAAACATTATGACTAGAATAAAATTTCTATTTAAACATAATTAATCTGAAGGTTCCCTGTAAATGTACGAACATTACCTGAAAAACGCAAATATTACAATACAAATCACCACCATAAATCACAATTAGATGTATACTATTTAAATGATAGTATGCAATACACACGGACGAGTTATGAATTTAATTAATATAGACCACACGACATGGCCGTGTTAATCTGTATCCACCCGTGTCCAATCGTGTTCCGACTTTGAATTTTCGTATGTTTTGAAGTATGTTGTATTTTTTTTGTTTGTAGATGGCTTGTTGGCAGCGTATAATTATACATCATTCATTGTGTTTCCCTTGAACTTTTTTCAACCGTGTTAAGTGGCGGAAATTTAATTTTTTTTTTCGTTGTGCAAAGTAATCTCTCGACGGATTCCCACGGGATGTAGGCCGTGCCGATCTCTCCTCCGTGCCAGTGATTGCCATGTGTGGCGGCTATTTGAAGAGAAAGAAGCGAGAGAAAACAACGTGAGAGAGAGAGAAAGCGACGAGAAGGAGAACGTGTGGGATGCATTGGCCTTATTTGAATATATATTTTAATTTAAGTCAAATGGTTTACTTATTGTTAGTGGTGGGAATCGTTGGACTATGTTTGTCTTCTTTCTTGAAAATGGCTAGAAAAATCATACATTTATGATTGTAGATAAACAAATAATACACTTTACCATTTTGGCTAGTTTTGGATATTATCACTTGAAAATATTACAAAAGGATCCCAAAAGTTAAAATTGTTAAAAGCCAACCCCAAATGCACCATAAACGCATCTAATTTGTGAGGTAGACGCATCCGAAACACATATCCATTATTTTCATCTTACGTATCTCATCAGAACATTTTATCCGTATCCGATATTATAATGTAGTATTTTTGTAAGAATTCCTGCGCTATTGCAGGTGATAACATATGTCAATTGAGAAAAAGTGAGGACAAAAATTGCTTTGAGAGGTCAATATTGTAAGAAATACCGTGTTTATTTTTCAACATACGGTTGTTGGGATTTATTTGACTTTTTAGCCCACAAAAGTCCATAAATTGCAGTTGGTTCATAATTTCGGCTGGTGGGCTTGAGTTTAGCCACCCTTGAGTTGAATCAACTAAGCGTTTTCGTCCATTTTATTAATAAGCCAACAACCCCCAAATCTCAATTAATTAAGTGAAAAAATATACTAGTCAGCATCCCAGGTAGCTAAAATGTGTTACTTTAATAAAATTACTGATTAAATTTCATACTTGAGGTGATACTGACAAACTATAAGAAAGATTTCGATGGTACATCTGATGAATACATCATAATACTTGTATACATACGTAAACTGAATAAGTTTTATAAGAATATGTTATATAAATATAAATATTTTTTGAATTATTTTTAAGTAAATTACACCTAAATGAAGGTAGAGTTGAATAACAAATCTAATGAGTAGTCAACTTAAGATTGATAATTAAAAGCTTAATTTGTAAAATATAACAAATGTTATTTGACCAAGTTATGCAATCTTACGAACAATACAATTAACAGAGAAACTTCCACAGAATTTTAAATATAGGAATGAGACAAAATGTATCCTACTCAATGTGACTCGTCGCATTACAAATTTAAAAACTGAGGGTTGGTATTTATGTAATTGTAGGTTAACTACAAATTTCAATTTTATAAGTTATTTGCAGCAATAGGTGGACAAGAAATAGACTACTCAATGTGAGAATGTACAGAACGATGCATCACCCGAAAGAGATAATAATAATATTATATATATAGTGTGTACACAACATTCATGTTCCAATATAAGAATATATCATTACACATTTACGTCAACAAATCTATCTGGATTATTGGCCGAGTGCCTGTCATATATGACAAGACGATATCAAATGCTTTAGCCTTGAAATTAGTTTATCTGGAATTAACTTGTAGTTTTTTTCATTACATTCTCAATTAAAAATTACAAAATCACTGAATGGTTAAATAAAAAGTATATTTCAAAATTATTTTAACAGAAAGACTTTCAAATGCATTATAAGGTCATCCATAATACTATCTCTTAACTACTCATTCCCTTACATTATTCATTGGGCTCACAACATTTTTTACTTCATCCATTAACTAAGAGATAGCATCCGCAATACTCATATCTTAACCATCCCTTTCCTTACACTATTCATGTGTCTCATCTTTAATTTTTTTATTCATTTCTTATTTATTATATTTATTACATTATCTAATTAAATTGATTTTCTGAATTAATAAAATATACAAATTTCTTAGTTCTTATATTTATTACATATTATAATGATAAACATATAATCATATAAAATTTGATATTTATAGGATACATTTTTATGAATTAATGTATTTATATATATTTAATCAAATTGATGTATTTTCAAGACTGTTAAATTTTTTTAGATAAGCAAAAAAGAAAACAAAAATAAACAAAATTAAATGGAAATAAACAAAATAAATTAAAATATAAAGAAAAGACTTCAACAAAAAATAATTAATGGCACTAGGTTTTGAACCGAAAATCTATTAATTTGATAAGAGTCTTTTACCACTAGACCAATCATCCATTTTGTAATTAAGATAACATAAATAATTATATAATTAAAAATAGAGTGTAGTGGAAGTAAATAATTCATCACACATCAAAAATTTAACACATATATACATTTTATTCCTATCTATTTATACTACACCTTTATCCCACATTGAAATTGTCCGTGTGCGATTAAATCACTTCAACACTTAAAGATCGAGATATCGTGCCTCCCTGGATATGATCGGCAGGAATAGAAAGGAAATATTCAATAATTAAAATTTAATAGTACTTTTCACCCTATTTCTTTTAGTGAAATAATTAGATCTAACATCCAGTAATTAAAATATTATAGCAATCACACGCTATTCGAATTCTTTAATCCAAAAAGTAGTTATAAACATAGCTTCCCCACTATTACTTTGTTTTTTTTTTTAAAAAAAAAAAAAACCATTTTAAATTTATAATAAATTAAGTATTGCGCCCAATATTACAAAGGCGGTTCGTCTCGTCTAACGTGAAAGTGAGATAAATAAAAGTCTGCAGATTTCGTTGCACAACCTATTTAAATGCATAAGATTTGTGGAGATCCAAGCCGTCGATTGCGGATTTCGATCACTAACTTTTATTCCATTTTGTCAATTTGACTTGTCCTTGTTCCATTTCTGTTACCGAAATCGGCTTAGGGATCAAACAATAGTTGTATGAGTAAAAGCTAATAAACAATTTTACAAGGGCACTCATAACCCAAAGGATATAAATGGTTAAAGCTCTAGATTATTCATTCTCAAATCAGCTTTTCAGTTGCACTTTAGAACATCTACAACTTATAGTCCATAAATTAGGACAGATCTTAACTATTCATGACCTAATCATTTTTTAATTAATTTTTTATTCTTTATTTTTATTAAATATTCAATTTCCTATATTTATTTAAATTACGATATTTATAAAATGAAAATAAATGACTAAAATTTTGAAAATTACGTAATTAAAACAAAACATTAAATAACTAAAATTAGAAAAGGAAATTCGTCGGCCCTTGTGGAATGTACCCAAATTTCTCCAATGAGATGTTGTTGGAGTTGGTCGTGAACTCCTATTTTGCTAGTAGAAGCACGCTGACTTTGATATTGACAAAATTCAGCAAAAGCACCATGTGATGGGTTTTCGGGGGCGGATGCCTAGCTAGAGTCGGCTTTGTCATCAACGGAATTAGTTGCTTCTTATCTTTTGTCCTCGGTGATCATGATGCAAGATAATACATGCATACATGACATCAAATATGCTTGATTGATAATATATATGGGACGAACCTTTCGAGAACGCCTAACGTGCTTGTAGTACACCAAAAGCGTGCTCAACGTCTTTTGGTGCTGCTTCCTACCTTTGAGAAAACAATACTCTCTTTGGGTCAGTCGGACTAGTTAGTTTGGATATATGACATCGCCAAATAATAGCCCATACTGTATATGCGGCAATTGGTCGTGAATTCGACCATCGGTGCCCTGCTAGCGTATACCTCATTGAGGATAGGTGAATGGTCTAGGACGTCGGATGCCATTATTGACCCGGACACGCCAAATAATGCATGACATATCCATAAATGTTGTTCAACAACTGCTTCGAGGATTTTCGTAGGATGTGAGCCCTTATATCCGTTAGTGAAGGTGGTTCTCCATGCATTAGGCAATTTTTTCTATTGCAGTGCATGTATTCGATGTTTCCAAGCAATCTGGGAAAGCTCTGATGTCTCATTTGAAAATTAATTGAATTTTGGGTGACCTGCTGTGCCGACCATCTCAAGTAAGTAGCGCAGAATGCTTCGACGACCCCGTGACAAAATCGTTCGAGGCACTGCCGCCCCATTGAGTTGGTGGCATGCTTGTACTCGTCGAATTGTTTCGGCCACCGTACAAGAGCTGCCGCATTGCCGTCGTGCACTTCTGTATGGTCGAGAGTCCCTCGCACCGAAGATCGTCATGGGGCTGTTGGAAATACCCATCACATCCAGCCAATGTGTTAGCTATGCACATGAACAACGTTCTGCGCGTACAGAACCGATGCTGAAACACAATTGCACCCCATCATGGCTCGTCGGAGAAATAACCATCGACGATGCGTGGTGATGCAGTTTCACACTCTCAGTGCACGTAAGTTCTCGGTATACGAGGCCTCGGTGGTGTTGTTCACTGACTTTCCGTGTATTCATTCATCGCCTCACTAAACTCCCCCCAAGACCTGATAAATACAGTCCCATACAATGGATGAGTCCTCGTCGGATGAATACTCGTTTTCTATGTGTAGATCCATGAATTTTGAAAAACGTTGAATAAATTATAAATGAAAAGGAAGAAATTTGAAGGCAAATAGAGAAATTGGGATGAGATTTGAGGGATTTAAGTAAGAATGAAAGAGAAAAGTTGAGATTTTATAGATGGGAGTGAAAAAAAGCCACCAACATTTTAAAAAAAGAAATTAATTAAAAATTATGCAAAATTAGAAAGAAAAAGAAAATAAATAAATAAATCGAATTTTGGCAACGGCTATGCCATGTGGCAGCCCCTCATAGGGCGTCCCTCATACGACCTAATCGCTCTGCGGGCCTTGCAGGTGGTACATGCCGGGATCCGTAGCTCGGATCTCCTCCCTGCAACGCGTGCCCTTGGTCCACGCCTCCGTCCTGACACAATCGCGGCCCTGGCTGCTCTAAATACAAGTTTATATGCTATATTTATATGCAAACCGATGTGGATTTGTCTGCTTTGTTATGCATAACAGTCTATATACTCTCTGCGTCTACATTAGAGTAAACCGTTCTTGAATAATGTATTAATAGGGATGAATCCTTTGATTTACTTAATTAACTAGTGGTCTTTGTTTATGAAAATGGATCAATAATCTCTTACTCATGCGATTAGTGTATGATAAACCCTATAAATAAAAAATAAAAAAATAGCTTTCTCCTACATATATTTAGCAGTGTAGCACAGCGGTGGAAGAAAATTGGATGTCATACTTAATTAATTTATTTATTTAAAATTTAAAATAGAGGCTATATGGTTAGATTAGTAAAATCATAATTATTTTTATTATTTTAAAAAGGCTATAGTCAGAAAATTAAGAGCATTGTTTATAATGACTCTAATCCAAATGCACCTTAAACTTGTTTTTTCTCCTTGGCCCATTTTGTATAGAAAGATATCCTGGGCTTCTACTGTTCTACATGGATGGGTCTGTTGCTCTGGCCCATCTATATTTGTTTGGAATTATTCAATTTTTTTTTAAATTTAGGGGTGGGGAATGGTGGTGTTTGATCCCTAAACATCTCTATTACAAAACAGGAGGTCGCACTATTTAGTGTCTCTGAATGGATATTATTTCATGCAGATGCTACGATTTACGATCGGTAGAAAAATGTGTTTAATATCGATCAAATCTTGAAGGTTGGAGCTTCTATGTTTCCTCCTCTTGTTTAGTTCTCCACACCACATTAATTTGAAATTTGAAATTTCTTTAATCAACTAAGTCTGACTACTGACGTACATGTTTGCTGAATTATGTTCTCTGTGCATGTAATTTTTGACAAATAAAATGCCATCGTTTTGAATTAAAAATTATTGGCCTAAAAAGATCACGATCTTTGGATATAATTGTAGTCTTGACATGGTCTTTTGATTTTAATTTTTTGGAAATCAGACGATAATTACATCCCCAAATTTCGAACATAGAACAATATTTCAATTTCTTGATAGTTTTCAGGATAGATGATGATAAAACAAATCAATGGTAGGTTTATTGTCGCGAAACACTAAATGTGCATCCTATTTGATTGTAAATTTATCATAAAAAGAGAATAAAAAAAGATGGAAAATTTTCATCATACTACTCTTTATTTTATTTTTTATTTTTTATTAAAAATTTAAAAGAATGTGTCTACAATTTTACTTGCATGACTTAATCACTAGAAAAAAACGAAAATTACCAAAGGATTTACCGATTGACGTACATTATCCGTCTGTAAATTCCGACGGATTTAAGACGGACTATCAAAGTGGGCTCTCCACCTTGAGAGCCAACTTGTAAACGTTATTATATGTCCAATAAGCTGCAATTGGACAACATTACATATATCGGGCCAAAGTCCTCCAAGAAGACAATATCAATCTCATTATGAGGCTTTCAAATTCAATCATGTAAATCTTCCACAGACAGATCCTTTTGCTTGAGATTGTGATATTTAATAAATTCATCTTGAGTATTGACGGTAATTATCAGGTCTACGAAGCTCCCTCTTCATTTTCCCACAAGCTTTACTTTACGATCTTCGTGAACATCATTGAATTCAAATACTCTTTCAACGGAGTTGAGCCAATCAATGTACTCATCAGGATCATTTCTCCCATCAAAGTCGGGAATATCAACTTTGAAATCACGTGATCGAACATTTGGAGGATGTTAACGATGGATTGGTTTGGCTTCACTTGATTCTTCATTGTGCCCACCATGAAACGGATTAACTTCTTCATCTGAGGAATCGCCTTCTGAAACATGACCCTGACCATCACATTCCAAAGGTTCCCAACATGCAAGACGTTGAGTGAGTTGTTGCACTTATCTCCTTAATTCATCCAACTCGATATCCCAAAGGTCTCTTTCACGAGCCGCAGGACCATCGGCATTTGGTCCACGTCTATGAAGTCTAGCCATTGATAGCCAAAGCTCTCGATACTAACTTGACACCAGAAAAGTATGACGAAGTAGGAAATGATACAAGAAACAACTCAAATAGAAAAACACCCTTAACTCACTAGGAATCCACCTAAGAGTCTAGAGCAAAGAAATAAGAACAATCCTCTTATCTAACAAGCCAATGTCTTATAATGTAACTTATATTAATCAAATTCACTATGCCTCCCAAACATGAAGAACGCAGCCTATATATAGGCAAACTTGGAACAGCCCCCAAGCATAGGTGAATTTTCTAGACTTGATATTCGATGCTGAAAATTCACTATACGTTAGACTTGAATTGAAACATTGAATAAAGACAAGAAAATCTACTAAGACACTTGAAGACTCTTGATTTATGCGAATCGGTCACAACTCTTCATTGGAAACTGGACTCACATATCTTCCCAATGATATTTGGCTCTCCATCTAGTCCCTTGAAATTTCCCACATGAGAAGAGGAAAAAAGTATGACAGTAGAGACATGGATGAGGAAGTTAATCTTCATTAGGGACCCCAGTACATGACTGAATCGAACACAAGAATTATAACAATCAATTATTTTCGAAAACAAGAAGATAAGAAAGAAAATATGGAGGCTCCAATTTCGTAAACATGCCCTAAGAAGCTATTGCACTCACTTGAGATTGCCCCCACTTCGGGAATGATTTCGTAAATCCTCCTTAATAACTTAAAAAGCTGATAAAAAGTTCCAGTGACGAGCACCAAGTAAAGTGGAAGCATAACGGATACGACGAGCGCTTTCCTCTCTTGAACGAAGACCAGAAAGAATGCCGACAAGAAAGCAGAGATGACAAACAAGACGGAGAGCAAGAGAGCACACATTGAAAGCCTCAAGTTAGTGTAGGAATCCCTGAACCTTGATCAAACCCTCCAGGGGGAGCAAAGGCAGCAGCAAACACCAACGATAAAACAATTGTCGAGATGAGCATGCAAGATTCCGCTGTGCTCTTCATATATGCTTGGCCTTTTGATAACAGTTCCTCGTGCTCTTTCCAGAATACTTCTTTAGGTGTATCTCCTTCATTGTTTCTCATCTCCTTATAAATAGGTGGTACAACTACCTCCACTCTCTGCATGTTTTCCAAAGTGAATCAAGTCTATATATTAATGGTGTTAATTCTCAAGAAGCTAATAAGTTTTCTTGTTTCTCACCTTGAACCAGGCAAACGCATTTTGCATTTGAACATCTTGCTCGCCTAAAATCTCAAGCCCCTTACCACGTATTGATTTTGCAGCTGAATGCAAAAGGTTATTACCGTATCTGTCTAGTGAGACTGTATTGAAATTTTTAACATTTCTTGCGTTCTTGACGAATTCAAGCATCTTGTTATTTCGATGCATAACAATTATGTGAAAGATAGACTTTCCGTCTTGGTCAATTTGTGATAAAAGATGAGGGTAATCAGAAGTAATCATCTTTATAAGATGCAGGTTGCCTACTTTCGCTGCATCATGTAGAATTGGAGGATTTCCCATCCGCTCCAGCACTGTATCACTTCCAAAAAATTGATTAATATCTTTCCAGAGCATCTCAGACAACAAATCAGCTTGCCAATTTCCATATTCTCCTGTTTCACACCATAAGATAAATCAAGAGCAACCCCAAGTTATGCCAGAGACGAACTGATGACTATCTTTTTATGTTTAATTAGTATTCTGATTAAAGAAAAAAATAATAAAAAACTGAATATATTCAATATTATGAATTAGAAATGATGTGAGTGCCTGATGAGATATCCAGTCGAGCCAAGACATGCAAAGCTGTTCGATTATCTTTGCCCTTCAATAGCGCCAGGTTTCGTTTCTCTAGCAATAATATCAAAGCCACATCTGCGCATGCAAAATATGATTAACAGTTAATAATAATAATAATAATAATAATAATAATAATAATAATAATAATAGTGTAATAATAATAATAATAATAATAATAATAATAATAATAATAATAATAATAATAAGTCAAAGGGATCCGGAAGAGATACCATCGTACCAAACATTTTGCTGGTTATGGCGGCTACCAAGAGATCAAACCATTGTTCTAGAGCTATACCTTCAATCTCAGTTTGAGTCAGAAAATATGAAACTATATCTGCGTTTCCATAGGAAATAGCAAGCGCGACGGGGGTCGTCCCATACCAGTTTTGTAGATTGGCGATATTTGGATTGGCCTCCATCATTGTACGAACAAGTTCAACATTACCCTCCATCGCCGCATAACAACATGCTGTGTAGCCATTACCATCGTACAACTCTAACATCTCGCATCCCACCATTTCAATTAGTTTGTATACGAATTCTGTGTGTTTCCGCGACACAGCCAGATGAAGAGCTCTATCGCCTTGTTCCGTTATCTCTTTCCAACCTAAATCCTTATCTCCTCTCAAAAGTATTTCAGCTGCTGCCCAGTCGCCTTCAATAGCAGCTCTATACATTGATTGATAATTAGGATTGTCTGTTGGAATATTCAAATAATGTTAATGGCCACGACTTTATAATTGTGAAGAGAAATGCAACCATATACGTTTTTATATATCCATTATTTGTCGAACGGATTCATACTATCTAAGTGAAAAGATGTTATTTGAATATTGATCTTACTAATAAACGCATCAATTGAACAGAAAAGATGTTTTTTTAAGCTTGGTTATGCATGCGTATAAATTAAACACTTGTAAGCTCTTGCTGTAAGTCACTCTTAGTCTTAGACACACACAGGTTTTGTATAAGAGCTAAGTCGGTTAACAAACCGCATGCAAATTTCTAGCGTAGGAACTAAATTCTGCAGCAACATTCCTTGTATCTGTTAGCGTTGCTGTCTTTAACAGCAAAGATGAACTAGAGAAACTTGGTTTGAATGCTAAAGACAAAAGTGAGCGTACTATCCATGCAGAAAATAAAGGTGGATGTGGTTTGACTAATTCAAT
>JAYDZE010569624.1:0-11993 GCA_034509125.1 Monilaria moniliformis
ATTTAATTATATATATTAATATTTTTTGTGTGATATATAGTTAATTATATTTTATCATTTACTAAATTTAAATATATTTTGCATATATATATATATATATATATATATATATATATATATATATGCTACAGTATTCTGGTTCAACCAGTGGTCTGACCGATTCGGCCAGTTGAACCATGAACCGATAGCTTCGGCAGTTCGCTCACCAGTCCGGTTTTTAAAACATTGTTATATATCTTAGTATCAAAGGGATTCCATCTCTATCATAAATTTTAAAAATTTGCACTATGACTACGTCTTACTCTTTGAATTTTTTACTCTAGCTAAATTAAGGGAAAGTCAATCCGACCTATATACACTCAAAACTAACATTTTGCAACAATCCCACGTAGCAAAATCTAATCTTTATATATACCTCAACATCAAAAAATTAATATTAATTATTCCCCCCGTCCGCGAATAAAAGTCTCATTTTGCCGTTTCGATCCGTTCGCAAATACATGTCCTATTTGACTTACTATTTTTGGCTGAGAATACTACCCCTATTATTTTCAATAATTACATCAAATGACATTACTTTACAATTAAAAAAAAACAAAACAAAACCTAAAATAAACCCTACCCACCCGCCCACACCCACCCAAAACCCATTCATTCCCCATTCTAGAGAATTCTCTCCAAACCCTACCTGTGCCGCCTCGTTTCGACCATTCTTCTATAATCTTCAATGGATGATTCCCCATCTTTTGTAATGGTCGACTCCTCAATCGATTTCAACATTGAATCGATTGAGACGCCTGTTGTAAGTCATTTTCTCCAATTTCGACCTATTCAATTCATGGGAGGAAAATAGGTCTCCGTCCTTCGATTCCACCGTCGAGTCATTTTCGACCATGGCCCCTGAAACTCTCTTCGCGACCGACGGTGAAGATATCGCACTTCCACCTACAACAGTAGATCTATCTAATTATGAGAAATGATACCTTAAAATCCTAGGGATTCTATGCCCTAGCGTGTTGAACCTTCTGTAAATCTGTGAGTCTGTTCTTAATCTGTTTCTTTACAGCCACCCCAATGAATAACTTGTTCTAGGTTTGGAGATTTTGGCGTCGGTTACACCCTATGATGAGTAAATCTGGGGGTTTGGGCTCCAGTAACACCTTATGACGAGCATATCTGAGGATTTTTTGCTTTGGTAACACCCTATAATGTTCTAGCTGTGGATATTTTGTTTTGCATGTGTGTCTGCGGTTTTTGAGTTTGCATATTACCCTTGATCTTTGGCTTCGGTTACACCATAAGATGAGAACTTCTGAGGGTTTTTAATTCAGATATTGCACTTGATCTTAGCCTTGTCATCCCATTGTATTCTGTGTGTAAAGCCACCCCTATCATGGTTTCGAGGTTTTTTGTTGCTTGATTACCTGATGATTATGTGTATATGTTCGATGGTTTGGAGGTTTTATGTTGCATGTGTATTTTGTTTGAGGTTTGTTGACTCTGGGAGTTTTGAAACTGATACTACACTTGATCTTAGACTTTGCATCCTTCTGTATTCTGTGTTTATAGCCACCCCTATTATGGTTTGGACGTTTTGTCATTGATCATATTCTATGATGAGAAGATCTGAGGTTTTTAAATTCAGATACTAAACTTGATCTTAGGCTTTTCATCCCACTCTTTTCTGTGTTTGAAGCTGGGGTGGTTTGGTGGTTTTGTATTGCTTGATAACCTGATGATGATGTACATATGTTTGATGTTTTGCATGTGAATTTTGTTTGATGTTTGTTAAATCTGAGGGTTTTCAATTGGGAATTTTGTTGCATATAACAAGCCATCTCATTTGTTTACATGCTAAACATCAACTGCAAAACACTATGATTCATGCTTATACTATAAACACATATTGAGTGGGATGTCTTAGTGACCAAAAGCTTTTGTTAGAGGGCCAATGTTATAGCCCGAACCATCATTATTTTCAGGCTGTTTAAGATACTCCAAGCTATCTTTATCAATCTCTCTTCAACTTAAAGTGTTGTAGGAAGTTTGTCATTCCTCAACAATCTGGTTTTGTTCATATAAGGAATCTTATAGTTGTTCCCCTCTTTCACTGTGAATATTTCTGTGAGCCAACCTTGTAATGTGAGGAAGACATTGTTGAGGGATTGTGCTGAAAGTACTTCATATGAGCTACACACATTCTTGACCAAGTCATCCACTCCTTGTGCCAACTTATTATCTTGTAGTGATTGAATTGCTCTGAAAAAGCCAAGATCTAGAATATTTGTATATGGAGAATTGGTTGGTTGACCTATAAGATGGATTTTGAATCCATCTGAGTTTGCAGCAGCTTGATAGTCTATGTCACTTTCACTAACATGCGGTTTAGCATTATCTTGTTGGATAATTATGTATTTGCTTGCAGTAGGAGGCCATTTGGCTTTTATGGCTGGAATAATCTGTCATATGTATTGAAATCACTAAGTGATGATCTGTTTTGGTGTGATAGTTGTGTGCAGATAGAAAACAGTTACCAATGGGATTTTGCAATCTTTATTGACTGATTTTGTGATTGCTTGAATTAGTTTTGTCTCCATTGTGCCCTTTAATCTGTTCTTTGAACTTCTTATGGCTGGTTCTAAAGTGGTGAATGGAAATATGCTCACTTTTCCATCAAATATGATATGTCCATTACTTCCAAATTGTGGTCTGCTCACTGCACACATAAACATCACTTTGGTGATGAATCTTTTGATCTACATGACATGTATAGCTCTTCTTCATCTGGCAGCAGGTAGCTGAACACTTAGTCATATAAAACCATTTTTCATCTATGTGTACCACATTGTGTATGGTATGATATTTCATTTTTCTGTCCACTTTAACTGGCTGAAAATGACTTAAACACCATTTAAGCCTAGCAAGCTTATTAACTTCATAAAGTGTTGGCTTTATGGCACTTGTATGTGCTTTAATCTGTTTTTGCTTGATCCATTGCCCCACTGTACTTTTACTAACATCAAGCTTAATTGCCATCTTTCTAATTGAAGATCTTTCAAGCACAGAAAGACATCAAGTTGCATTTTGTCTTTGTGCTAATAACCTTTCATTTTTGATTTGATCATCACGGGTTCTCCATCCACCATCTGTGCATTTGCTGTTTTCCACATTCTATATATGGTTTTTCTACTCATACCATAAGTCTCTGAAGCCACTTTCTGAGCTCCATGTGTAAGCTTTCCATTGATATAGTGTTGAAGAAGAAATTGAACCACATTGTTGAACTTGCTGTTTAGTTGTGTTGTTTCTTGCTGCCTCGAATCATCCATTTCCTTATGATGAGTATGTGATTGAAACTGAGGTGTCTTTGTTTTGATGGTAGTGTTGAATGTATTTATAGAAAGTTTTAGAGTAACTTTTGGGTTCAAATTTCCCTCCTTTATTTTCGATCAAATATGTAATCATTCACCTTTCAATCAAAGAAATGCAACTCTGTGTTTGGCCACAATTTGTGCATATTTTAATTTTTTTGCTTTATTATAGAAACTTTAATTAATTAATTAATCATTTAATTGAACAAAATTAATTTATTTATCATCATTTTTTGACAAGATCAGGCTCTTTTCGATTTCTATAAACAAAAAAATAAGTCAATTAACACGCAACTAATAAAGTGGGACCTATATTATACTAGCACTCTCCAATTATTACACATTCAAACAATTTCTTAAAATCTGTATCATTTTCAAATGAGACATATATTCGTGGACGGTGGGGGATTAATTTTCTCATCACCAACCTTAGCAAAAATCCAATCTTTGTATCTACATATTATGCTCTACTTATTTCACTCAACGTACCAACTTAATACGCATTAACTAATTTATCGATTGAGATTCAATCCCACGATCACAAATTCATCCAACAAACTAAATGGAGGTTTGAACTCTACTAATGTTGAAGAATCAAAGGATGAAGGATTTAAAATGAATCCTAATTCTAATTTTTAAAAAAGATTTTATTTTATTCGATCCCTATGTATATAATATTCATCCGACTTGACATTCTCAACGAGCCATCTAGACCATCCATCCACCATCATCATCATCTCATCAACAGGCACGATTTTCTTCAATGTTTCGCATTTTTCACACGATAAACATTTCCAATGAGATTTAAGCTGAGTTGGAGGTTGGAATGACAAAATTCTGACGATGTTTCACTAGCAATCACACTATTGTTTAGTACATTAAGCCATGCAATCAAAAAATCAAAATTGTATGAAAATTCATGTATCTTTTTGTGTCATTACCTCTGTAATTAATTCGATGTGTTGTGATAGCTAATTACTCGAAGAAGATGTCCAATGAGTGAAAAGATTAAAGTTAATCTGATTGCCCGATACAATTTGTGCTAGCAGTATAGCGGGATTGATTGTATGATAATACAACTTTTAATGATTGTTACAAAATAATCATAATTAAAAGTAATTATAACATATTGAAAAATAAAAGTTCCCTCTCAAAATAAATCTATACCAAACAATGTAATAAATTAATTTGGCCTATAATAAGACATTTGTCAATTTAAAGTCAAGTACAAATAATTTATTTCGATTCTTTTTTAACTTTCCCATTAAATTTATATTAATTTAACAACTCCAACATTCTATGGCAAAATTCCGGATCTAGAAGGATCTACAAAAAAGGTTCCCAAAATGGGAAACTTTTTTTTTACTTCTAAAAATGGGTAAGTCGCATTTGGGAAATGCGACTTCACTTGAAGTCATGTTTCCGAAATGCGTTTTTGCTCCACCCGGCCGGGTGGCTTCCTCTGTCTCCCCAGAATGCTCCACCCGGCCGGGTGGACGTGCGTTTCAGCTCCACCCGGCCGGGTGGCTTCCTCTGTCTCCCCAGGTAGCTAATCAAAATCATTTATGATTTTCAATTTTCTATTACCAATTAGGATCAGATTAATAATGATCCGTAATAATTAATAAAACTATAATAAAAAGGCTGATTATGCATGTTTTTTTATAGAGAATAGCATAATAAGCTAATAATTAATGAAATCTCATTATGTCTGTTTATATTCTGGTATCTAAATGTGAAGTAGGATCAACGTGATTAAATATATATGCAAAAATGATTTTCGTATTTTCTTATTTTTTTAAATTTTAACTTCTTAACAGTGATGTTTTGAGTTTACGTGACTTTAAGAAAAAATCATCTTCACGCATGTATTTTCATGCCAAATCACGTTGAATTTGCAATGACCATATATATCCAACTTCTAAGTAACGAAATCTTTATTCAATGATAGATTATCATATTTTTTGTGATTTAGATATTAATTAATTAATAATTTAGGATATGATTGATAAATGTGATAGGTTAAGATTTATTTGAGTATCAAGCTATGTACTAACATATTATGGAAAGAACAAGCATGACAAAAAAGTTATTATTTTGCCTTTATTTAGAGAGGCCCACTTCCTTCTGATGTTTAAATTTAATTACAAGAATTCTTCGAATTTCTAGCTAAGAATTGACTTCATTAATCGTCTTTCTCTAAGTTTCTCCCTTTAATTGTTAGTTCATTTCCAGATATTTTCAGCATTTTCTGAATCAAAGATGCAAGATTTTGGAAGAGAAATTTCGTCGAACAGGTGCTGTGCCATTTCTGGCTTCTGCTATACCTAAATTTGTTCCTTTTTAGTTACAAATACTTGAAACTAGTAGATGAAAACTTCATAGAAATTCATGTTTACTCACATTCCCAATTCGAGACTCAATAATTGCAAAGCGAAGTTCCTATTTCTTTATGCTTTGCTTTTCTCTGTGGGGCAAAACTTCAAACAAATTGTGCGCCTGTTGCGGATAGCAAAATTCAAACTTGAAGAGCCAATTCTGCAATCTACAGATTCACAAGCCAACACTACCGATTCTTTTCTTTGCTCTTAGCGTTTTCTGAACCAAAAATTTTATGAAACATTTGGACAAACAGGTGTTGTTCGTACGTCCACGACACTGCATTATGCCCTTAACTAGAATTAATGGGAAAAGAGATCATTATATAAAAGCATCTTGCACCCGGCCGGGTGGACCTCGGGCCACACCACCCGGCTGGACCTCGTGCCACACCACCCGGCCGGGTTCTGCATTCTGTCTCCCTATAGGAGCATTTCACAAATGCGACTTACCCATTTTTTGAAGCAAAAAAAAATTCCCATTTTGTGAACCTTTCTTGTAGATCCGGAATGTTGCCAACATTCTATCGTCAACCGAAAAGATTAAATTCGGAAAGAAAAAGAAATATTAAATGTAAAAGTATATTCATGTAATATTTAAAATATTAAATTTTGAATATGGCAAGGAAGATCTCAGACATCCAAGGAAGGAGAAAAGCATCAGAAGCTCTCAAGCCCGGCGAAAGGCGAAAGCTGTCAGGCGGCCACTGCGAATGTTTTGAGAAACAGCCTTAGATTTATCGTCACAGATCCATACATATTCAAAATATCTTCAAATCAAAATTTACCAATAATAACAATTAAACGAAATATCCATCCAATTATGGCCAGCAAATTACAGTTCGAAAATGCTGACAAAGTGAAGGACGGTTGAATTTGAGGGACGCATTCATCCCTCAAAACACTATTTTAATTGCGAGAGGGGAAAACGTTTTGTCCCTACTCTAAATCGTATTAGCCATGGAAAAAAAACATAAACTCGAATGAAGCTTGAAAAATAGGAATTAAGATGCGGAGAGAGATTAAATAGTCTGAGAAATCCAAGGAAGGATTGAAGCAACAGAAGCACTAGCCTAGCCTAGCCTAGCCCGGCGGAGGCGAAAGTTCTCAGGCGGCCGCTGCGAATGTTTTGAGAAGCCGACCTTAGTGTTATTCATCACTGACCCAAACCAGAAATCGAAATTTTCGAAAGAAAGATGTATTACGAAATCGTAGAAGCGATTGATCACAGACTCCCTTAAAAGTTAGATCTAAGCTAAGATGAGAAGTGTGATTGAATGGAACCAATCTTAGCTAGTGAGAGATGGAAGAGGGGAATGGGGAGAAATATATAGAGACAGAGATTAGGGTTTATTTGGTGTACAAGGATGTAACGGATCGGGCCTAGTAGTATTATATGGGCCGGTGTTTTGTGGGTGTTTCTAACCTATTGTGTGAGCCGGTGTTTTGTGGGTGTTTCTAACCTATTGTGTGAGTAATTAATTATGCCGTTAATTATAGTTTATAGCTTAAATTTTATATATTTTTTAGTTTACAATCTTAATTTTGATTAATTTTTATATAGTTTAAAATGTCAAATATTTTCAATTTATTAACTTAACTTGGATTTTTATTTAGTTTTAATTTTCAATTTTTTCAGTTTATAACTACAATTTTAATTTATTTTTTGTATAGTTTAAATTTTGAGAAAATTTTCAATTATACCTAAGTTATAAAAAAAAATTGGTGCCAAAAATGTGACTGGGATGACAAGTAAAAGAGTTGGACCTTTTATTTTTCACCTTAATAAAAAACAACATCGTTCGTGTCCGCATTGTCAAAGAAAATGCCGCAATCTAAATACGGCTTCATTTCTTTCCCCTTCAATTAAAATATGGATCAATTATTTTTCACATCAAAATGAACGAAAACCATTACGGGTAGAAAAATCCTAAAATTTCACTTTTGTAATGTCTGAATCATCATATAAGAATAACGATGACACTTTTATTTAATGATATGGACATAAACGACGTCGTTTTTTATTGGGGTGAAAATAAAAGTTTTACCTCATTTACTTATCATTCGAGTCACACTTTCGACGCTGAAATTTATTTATTGGGCTATGATTGAAAATTTTGTCAAAATTGTGGCTATAAACTAAAAACGGTTAAAAATTCACACTTTACAAAAAAAAAATTAATGTTATAAACTAAAAAAAATTGAAAGTTCAGACTATGCAGAAGTAAATCAAAATTAAGGCTATAAATTAATTATGTGGTGGTGTTTGTTATTTATTTATATTCTTTAAATATTGTTATTTTATTCAATAATGTCGAAATGTAGTAAAAGATATTGAAATATTTAAGAATATGCAAAGATTATAAATTGCCTATCTACAATATCGTTTAAAATGTAGCCTAAATTATTGAACTTATAACTATTTTTATTGTTTATTCAATTCAGTGCTAGTCTCCTTAACGTCTCTACATTTTAAAATCATTAAGAAGTATTTATTTTATTTTTTTGACACTCGAAAAAAACCAAATTTATTTAAAGGGTATAGTCATCCGAAACAATGTCTAGAAGCCATCTAGGAAAATTCTCTCGCCAAATCATGTTGGAGCTAGTACTCGGCGCGTACTGTGCTAAGGCATGGGCTGCCTTGTTCGCTTCTCTACTGGCATGGTAAACCCCCACCAATATGTTTTCCTTAGCCACGTCTAACGTCCTCGGGTAATATCTCTTTCGCTTCCTCCTCGTTTGAGAGTAACCGCACCGACAGCATCGAATCAGTGTGGAGTTCTATCGGTGCTATCTGGCATTCCATGCTGAAAATTATCCCGTCCACTATCGCCAACAATTCCGCCAACATTGCATTCGTTCGTGGTGGTGTGCTCTTAGACCTCGCAGTCACTATCCTTCCTTAAGAAGTATTTATTTTGAGAAATAGGATTTGAGTAAAAAAAATTCAAAATTAATCAAGCTTTAAAGTAAACAATAAGTCATCTTAAATTATTTTTCTCAATTAATCATATCACTTAAATTAAACGCCCCTTGAAAATTACAAAAATTAGTATTCATTTTACAATTGAGCTATAATAAAAACTTAATTTTCATAAAAACTACAAATTTTAAGCTTAATTTATAGAAAAACTGTACTTTCATAATCCTATAATCATCTTATAATTACACAACCTATGCAATTTAAACTCAAGACCACAAAATTATAAATGCTTTAGATTAAATACAATTAGTTTACATATCAAGTGTAAACTTTTCATAATTTTTATGTTAAATGGAGTTTTTATTTGATCCTAATTCATTCCCTATATTCTAAAATAGTTAGGTTTGAAAAGGTTAGCTAGAGGAATGATGATTACTCTTTTAATAGTTGGCCCAACAACTCCCCAAAAAATTCCTTATTTTTACATGGTTTCGAGTTCAATAATTTTCGACACAAATGAATAAATATCAACATGAAAAGAAACCTCCAAGATCAAGAAAATAAATTTCACTTACACTTGATTCAACCTTGTCCACACTCTTGAGTTATAATCAACAATTCATTAACTACAATATGCTTGTCTTGTTTGCTCTCTAGAGTGTTTTCTTGACTCTCTAGCGGGCAGACGAATCTAGTAAGGCGAGTCGTGGCCGGGGCTGTCGGCGTGCATCTCCATCGAGGTATCGTTAGAGCTAGGGGGGTTAGGATCTTTGGTTTGGTTGCCGCTACAATCATTGCTCCTTACAGCATTGTTGCTTGCATACTGGCCGCCATGCGACAGGTGATAATGCTGGAGGCTCCGACGAACGGGACTCGAGAGGGCGTTAGAGAATACCGTGTTTTTAGGTTGGTCTGAGCTGCTGGAACGCAATCCTTGTCCAGCAGCGGAAGTGCCGAATAAATTTGAAGATACTGGGATTCCTGTGTGAGCTGATTGCATTGCAGTTTGAGACAGTTGCTGAGTGAGGAGTGGCAGAGATGGAGTCTCCTCCGTCCCAAAATCAAGTTCGTTCTGCAAAATTTTCGAAGTTACCCTAAGATTAGAGTGCTGCAATATTGCAGCAATTGAAATATGGGGCAGAGAAACATGATACATCATAGATGATCCATTTTGATAGTTTCCAGGTGATAATGAGACATGCAGTTCCACAGAAATAGATTTTGCCACAACTGTAGAGTGAAAACTTCGCATAGGTTTTGAGTATGACAGAATAACATATTCTTCAACTAAGGCTCATGTACAAACAACGAAACACGTGCAAAATAATTAGACCCCTATTATCTTACCAGCCAACATGCAGGGCTCATAACTCAAGGATCACAAGCAACTCTGTCCTTTATTCTAAATCATTTCTGCCTCGTGCCAAAAGCAAAACAAGGGATGGGAAAAAAAAGAGGAAGAAAGGAGCAAAATGGAAGCCAAAACAAAAGGAATGAGGAGACAAAAGAATATGATGATTCAAGAAGCAAAAAATGAATAGAGGTTCAGACAATCATCAGATTGTCCAATGAAACAGTAGCCATAAAATGAATACTATCACTTGCGTCACTTCAAAACCAGTTTCCACAAATTGTAAGGCACAAATTGTTGTTTACTTATCTGGAAACTGATATTTACAATGGGAATGTGATGACCTACATAACATTCTAATATAGAATAGGTAAGCTTTCCACGTCCTCATCTCGCCATTTCCCCCAGACAACCAACCAACCAAATACCTTTTACTTGTCTTTTATCCCAACAATTTTTATACTTTTCTAAAAAGCATCCTAATGCAGGTTAACGAAAGATCCAAAACTTCGCTAAAAATGAATATGTTTAACTGAAGGCTTTGTAATTTGTTGAAAACTCGGTATTCTTGGACAAAGATGACTGGTTGCGTTATTCATCAGATCATAGTAAATACATTAAAGACTCAATTTGACAGGAAACTATCAACACTAATTGACATCCCTGTGGTTTTCGCCTATGCAACGATACAATTCAAGCAAACAAAATTCAACATACTCAAAAGCAAATTCTTCGTCGACAACATGCATTACAATTTTTACAAACCAACACTCGAAAAAGAAGAGATGGAAAAATGCTTGCAAAAAACCTGGTTTCACATATCATGATAGCTCAGGAAAAAAAAAAACCACGTGCAATCACAATTTAAATCATAGAAAAAGGAGACACCTGCACATAGGCGAGTATGTCACCGGGCATCACTCTAATACCATTTTCTTGCTGCCTCAAAAGCCAGCTGTAAAGCTTCTCCTACAACCACAAAACAGATTAAGATTAAAAAGCAGAGCTCAAAGTGAACTGTTCTATACTTGGACAATATCCTACACAACGCATATTGAGAAAAACGCGACATTTCAGGCATCAATTCAATAAAATTAAAAAACTCCACAAAAACATACGAATGAGCTGAAATAATCACATAGACCAAAATTTTCACATAATCAAAGCCATCGATTATTCAAACATAAGCCTACGAAATTATCAATCATATAGAGTCTCAAGCCAAAGTTCTCTACTCCATCAACTCAACCGCTCGCGACAAACAGCCATCAAATCAAATTACCGGCACACAAAATGCAAAATGGGAGGGGGAAAACAAACCATGGCGTGGCGCTCGCCAGCATGGAAGGAGAGGCGCTGGTGGTTGACGGCCTGCGAATAGAGCTGCGAGAGGGAGTTGGCGGCGCCGCAGAAGGCGGTGTACATGCCCCGATCCACCTCGTCCAGCCGCGTCGCGTCGGATTTCCTCTTCTTCGCCATTTGCAACAGAAACCAAAAATCAAAAAATGAAAACTCCGAAACGGAAATTCGAATATGTTCTTTCTTCGCTTGGATTGTGCGGAAAGAAAACCCTAAGATTTGGTGGACGTTGCGTGGGCCAGTGCGTGTTGTGTGTGTGTTTTTTGGGGGAGAAATTTATATGATAAATGGCGTGGTTTCGATTCCAATGAGGAAGATGGGAATGGAGAAAGCAACCGCAGATTTTATACAGTTTCGTGCTTTTCGTGTGCCACGTGGCTTTCTATTTTCTTTTTTAGGCTGCGTTTGTTTTGTTCAGATATCATAAATAATCTCAATTTAACAATGTATTTTTATGTGTTTGAACTTTGGTATCCATGTTTGCAAAAAGCGAAGCCCGTGACATTTTAACCGGGCCCGTCTTGGTTTGCGTTTTTTACTGTTTTTCTTTGTTTTACACAGTTTGTGTATCCCACCAAAATGGGTGAGATACAATTGCTGTCTTGAAC